>OMNW01014047.1:45388-70391 GCA_900303245.1 Selene dorsalis
ATTTCTGATTCATTTGGCAGAGAAAAAACAAAAAAACAAACAAAAGAATTATTCCTATAATAGCTTCCAAACCACAAACAAAATAACAAGAAGTTATTTAATAGCACTGAAAATAATATCAAAAAGTAGTAAAGTGTGTAGGAAACATCAGTAGTAAAGAATTACAACCACTCTAATAGAAAAGGTGACAAGACATGGTATTTAACCTTGTAGATTAACTGAGACTGATGCAGTTAAAACCATGTTAGCTATCGGTCTTCATGTTTATGACGGTGCAAGACAACAAACTGATGTCAGAGATGACAGTACATAAAACAACATTAGAAAACACAAAGTTGGTTTTGTCACAAATTTTAATTATGACTAATGATCTTGTCTCTGGTCTCCCTCCAGTGGTTCACTCAGCTGAGGGTCATTACGCTCAGAAGCTTCTCAACGACTTGATGGAGAATTACTCCAGCGCCCTGCGGCCTGTGGAGGACACAGACAGTGCCCTCAACGTAACTCTGCAGATCACACTCTCTCAGATCAAAGACATGGTGAGTGTTTGCTCATTCCTGAAAGCCAAAATGCCCATTATATGGTATACTGACAGAAAATCTTCATTAGCTATCAAAACAAAACCCATAAGACATTTGTCTTCTGTTTTCTTTTAATAGAAAACTCTGTAAAGTTGTCCTAATATTATATAGTAGTACCCGTGCAGATGTATCTGTCATACAGACACACTATTATTAAAGGTTGTCTGTGAAAGCTGTGTTAATTTCTGGTTCATTTGACAAGGACTATGTAAATACATAAAACTGTCCAACATAACTGATGCCAGAGGTTTTAACTGAACTCGGAGCCAAAACACAAAGATGGGACGTGAAGTTGGAGTTAAATTAAATGCACTCTGGGTTTTCATGGGGTGGATTTGTGTGTGCTGATGTGTATGAATGACAGACAGACCTCCTACTGTACAGGCCTAGGCCTACTGTTACTCAGCTGGATTAGGTTCCCGTTCAGGTTCAGTGCTGTGTCAGCCCACAGTGAATTAGCACTTGTGTTTTGTGTGTGTGTGTGTGTGTGTGTGTGTGTGTGTGTGTGTGTGTGTTTAGCTTTGGCTTTGTGTGGCCTGGGAGAGAGAACTAGCTTTCCTACTGAATGTAATGTCTCTGTGGTATACAAGCTTGTCTGTTGATGTCAGTCTGTCATGTTTGAGAAGACAGGAGTGAGGGCCCAGACAAGAAATATATGCATGAGTGTATTTGTGTGTGTTGGGGTGTCTGATTACCCATAGCGGTTATGTTTTCTCCGGTTCGGTGCTTCAGTAAAGCTCTGGCAGTGATACCAAAACCACCCCCACCAATCACCCTCATCCTCCAGTCGGTCTGCTCATCCACCTGATATTGACAGACAGGTCTGGATTTCAGCTGTTGCGATAATCTGAGGCGTATCTGCCGACGTAATGCTCATAGAGAGTTAATGAGCAGCAGAGAAATGAGAAGGAGATCAAGAGGATCTCTCTTTAAGCTTTAAATATGTATTCATTGTCTGTAGGCAGGTGTGTGTTTGTATGAGTGCACTTGCAAATGCTTTTTCTTAATTGTGTAATTGTGTGTGTGTGTGTGTGAAGGATGAGAGGAACCAGGTGCTCATCGCCTACCTTTGGATTAGGCAGACATGGTATGATGCTTACCTGAGGTGGAATAAAGAGGACTATGATGGTCTGGATGTAATCCACATCCCCAGCAGCCTGGTGTGGAGGCCCGACCTCGTCCTCTATAACAAGTACGCCCGTACGTCACACAAACACACACACATGGTCATGTTGGCCTCTATGGACCCTCATTGATCTATACGAGGTTAAAACAATGTTTTGTTTCACAATTATATATATATATAAACACCAATTCCACCAACAGGTAGGATTATGCACATGCACACATTCACCCTTGGGAGCTAACCACTTTAACAGACTAACATTTCTCAAGGGCTCTTCAATAGTAATCTCAGTTTTTATTTTATAATAATTATCTTATATAACATTTATAATTGCATAGTTACAAGATTCCTCTGTCAGCACTTTTATTATGATGTAGTGAAGGGTTAAAATGAGAAAGATAATCTATTGTAACATGTACTGTGATTGTATTTGTGGTACATTTATTTACTTTGTTGAAAAAAACCCTCACAACACTATATGTTGGTATGCACAAAGTATATTTTCAGTATTGTGCATTAAACAAGTGTAAAATTTGAAATAAAGTGGTCATAAGTAACATACAATAAATAGATATTGTATATTTACATACACTGAAAGGCCAAATTATAAGGGATGCTTGGCTGAGTCTAATGAAAAACATACAGTATATACTGATTCACACACACACACACACACACACACACACACACACACACACACACACACACACACACACACACATTGTGTTTGTGTCTCCACCTTCTCTCCTCCTACAGAGCTGACGATGACTTCTCTGGGCCGATGGACACAAACGTGAGACTGCGCTACAATGGGGAGATAACCTGGGATGCTCCTGCCATCACCAAGAGCTCCTGCGTTGTGGACGTCTCCTACTTCCCCTTTGATAGCCAGGAATGCAACCTGACGTTTGGTTCCTGGACCTACAATGGTAACCAGGTATAAACCCAGTTCAGTTTGATTTATCCACCTTTTCAGAAAGATGATGATCAGTTAGTTATTTACTGGCCATGTGTTAGATCAGGGGTAACTGACACTGACCAGCTCAAAAAGAGATCAGACATGCACTCTAATTATATCCACTTGCTGATTTAGTCTTTTTTTTTGGAAAATGTTGGTGGGTTGAGCTTGTTTTGTGTGCCTCCTTAACTCCTACTCATCTCTTTTCCAATTCCAGGTAGACATCATCATGGGCATGGACAGCGGTGACCTGTCAGACTTTGTAGAAAATGTGGAGTGGGAGTGTCACGGGATGCCGGCCACAAAAAATGTCATTATGTACGGCTGTTGCTCTGACCCATATCCAGACATCACGTACACCGTGCTCCTTCAGCGCCGCTCCTCCTTCTACATCTTCAACCTCCTCCTCCCCTGTTTCCTCATCTCCTTCCTGGCTCCACTGGGGTTCTACCTGCCTGCAGACTCTGGGGAGAAGGTTTCCCTCGGAGTGACAGTTCTCCTGGCTCTCACTGTGTTTCAACTAATGGTGGCTGAGAGCATGCCTCCATCAGAGAGTGTGCCGCTTATAGGTAAGACTGTGAGTTAATGTTAAACCTGCTACATATCTGCACTGTCACTGTGACATTAACAAGTGACAGAGTTGTCAGCATAGTGTGATACTTCTGTCTCTTTTCTCCCCCTGCCAGGGAAGTACTACATTGCCACTATGACCATGGTCACAGCGTCCACAGCTCTCACCATCTTCATCATGAACATCCACTTCTGTGGTGCGGAGGCCAAACCAGTCCCTCACTGGGCAAAAGTCCTCATCATCGACTACATGTCCAAGATTTTCTTTGTTTATGAGGTAGGTGAGAATTGTGCCTCTGCCTCGTCCTCTTCTTCCTCCTCTTCGTCCCCTCATTCCCACCAAGATGAACTCCGCCACCAGCACAGCAGCTCCCGTGTTCATGCAAACGGAAAACCGGGGAGCCACAGAAGCCGAGAGGACCGGCAGAATCACAGATACCCCAGGCCCCAGACCCCAAAACCACAACAACATCCCAGAGTGAAAGTCCAGCACCACATCATTAGAGAAGAGAGGAGCCACCTCTCCAGCTTTGCACCTGGAAAGTATGAAGGCGCTAATGGTAAAATCCCTACAAGTGACTGCTGTAAAGAAGACCAGAAGGTCCCCTGCTGTCCTGAAGACAAAAAGCCTCCACCTCAAGGCCCCACTGTGACCTTTGGCCCCTGTGTGCTCTGTACCCATGGCAGTAGCATCCCTGGTGTGGACACCAAGCTAGTGCGTAATGTTGAGTATATCGCCAACTGTTTCCGCGAGCAGAGGGCCACCTGCGCCAAGGGGGCAGAGTGGAAGAAGGTTGCTAAGGTGATGGACAGATTCTTCATGTGGATCTTCTTCATCATGGTTTTCCTCATGAGCATCCTCATCATGGGCAAGAAACCATGACCAAATAGTGATCCTGTGGATTTTTAAAAATATTTGACTATATAGTCAGAAAAAAGGTGGATGGACTATATTCTTTTTTTTTTATAAGTGTTGTTTGTTGAACATAATGTAACAGGATAGGTTACATGATATGATATAAAAGCATAATATACTTTGCATTTAATGTTTTCCGCAGGCTATATTCCTATAACATTATCAAAACATTAAAAACATTTTTTTTTTTAAATACAGAGTAATTTTGTGTTCATAATAGCAACATTACTTATCATTTATTTGAACAAGACTATAACAAAATATGCAGAGAATGGCAATAACTTTTGGGGGGTATTCATTATTCTGCATTCTGGTCAGAGCATCCATTCCCTTCTGCATCATACGTTGCACCTTTACACTACAGCATGTAGCATCTCCAGTGACAGCTTGTTATAAGGGTGCAGCTTATTACCCTATCCCCATCAATCCTGGCTTTCATGTAAAGGTATGTCATCATCTGACCATTGACTCACGCAAGGTGATCTGCTGTCAAGTTAAAAAATGACTAGCACATGTCTTATTCACCACTGTGAAATCAGATGCCTGGGGCTGACAGAAACAGCATCGGTGCACGCTGCTGATCCACAGAATCATTTTTCTGTTCAAAATCATCCAGTGAATAGTTAATGAGTGATCTTTGTTTGTTGCACAGCCAAGGCAGTGAGGATGTAAGGTAATATGGAACATCAATTATGTAACACAATGTGCACACTCTGACGCCCACCCCCCTCCAAACACCTCTATACTTTGCACTTGGAAAGTCAGGTGAATGTTTGTGTGTGTCTGTGTCTGTCTGTGTGTGTTTGTGTGTGTGTGTGTGTGTGTGTGTGTGTGTGTGTGTGTGTGTGTGTGTGTGTCTGTGTGTGTAAGCATGGTGGGAGGAGTAGGAAGGAATGAAAAACAATAAGAAAGGAAAGAAAACCTAATAATGCTGATACCAGAGGTGGAAGGTAAACTACATTAATTCAAGTACAATACTGAAAAACAGCTTTGAGGCATATGTGCTTCATCTAAATATTTCTATTTTTGTTCAAGTTATTAGTTATGCTCTCCCAAATTTCACATAGAAATATAAAATAGATGGATCTAACACCACATGTAGGCTAACAACAACATTAAAATACTGCATCAACACTTTTCATATTTGAATATATTTTGTTGCAGATGGATTGGGTGCAGCGTTGTGTATGAGGGATTAAAACAAACAAACAAACAAAATACATTGTCCATGATCATAACCAAATCACCATCATGACAGAATGTGTTAACCTTTGTGATTTCTGTGTCACAGGGGATAAGGACCAGAATAACCAAGTTTTTCATGGGATTTGTTGATAATGTAAAATCTATTAAATATGACCAGACTTATTCTTTAACTTGGAGTTTAGAATATTTACATTTTAGCACATGTTTAGCATTTCCTTCTTTTCCCCAAACCTCTGTCGAAATGATCCCCTATGTCAGAATGATGAAAGACCGTTGATGAAAGAAATGTCTCTACCAGATTCCCCCCCCCCCACAATACCTAAATCCTACAGTAGAGGGCGTTCCTTTCCCACACTCTGATGGTGGTTGCCCTGGAGCAGAGCTGTTTGAAGCTGCATGTGGCACCACAAGTCCACATGATTTGCACCTCAGAGTTATTCCTGCTGTCTTTTCATCATCCACAGAAACCTCACAAAATTTCACTACTGCGAGGCAAATAAATGAAAAAAGAAAAAAAAATGTTAGCTGTTATTAGTGCTTCAGGCTATAGTATATATCTATAGAAACTACATGTGTTGCTTGCTGCAGTTCAATGATTAAATGGAGGCTATTGATGAAAGTGAATTAGTAGAAATGCTGGGGCAGCAGGCAGTATGTCTGCTGATGGTTGTACTGAGTCTCCAGCATAGCAAGAATCCAATGGACAGAGAGTCACTCTTTTTTTTTTTTTTTTAAATTTTATCTTCCTTTCCAAAGCGATTGTTATGGTTAGGCTTGATGCTTCTGATATAAGTGAAAATATCTTATATGCTGTCTGAAAGGAGCCAGCTGCATTGTGTTCCATTAGAGCTCAGTGAGCCGCAGGGGCCACAGCAGGCTGTAATCACCATGGGATACCAGGAGAAGTGCAAACCGTGTAATTTGGGCAGGCGCAGCAGCTCAGGCTCTGAGGGAAAGACTGCTGGGAAAATTACCAAGTACTTTGCAAAATTTCACTTGGAGAACTATTATCTGTTACCACGTAGATTTACACACAGAAGAGAAAACCACTGTGATAATACAATGTATTCACCAATGACTGACTATAAGGAACACACAGTTACCACCCTGAAGCATAATGTTGAGGCACATTATATAAATGTTTTCATATTATGCTAATTTATATTTGTTGCTAACAACATTTGAAAGGGAAACATTGTACAATCACTTTTATCTTGCAGCTTTTAGCCATGTTTCCTTACAACTTAAAATTCTTTATAGAAAACATATATCTTAAACTGCCCAAAGGAAAATATTAAGATATGACTTCATCATAATCGAAAAACCCAATAATATTATATAATACTGCAAGAGAAGCAACTGTGCATACTGTGAACTTTCTTGTAATGGACTATTTTTACACTTATTCAAGGAAGACATTCACATCTTGGTTATGAGCTCTTTGCAAGCAATTTTACAAGATCAAAACAATGCCTTCATTGCACTTTTGTTTAGTATCTGACCATAGGGAAAAAACACTTGAAGTGTCTGGGCATAGGTGTAGAAAATGTTTAGAGTATATTTTGAAATAGGCTTTGGTGTAAATATACAAGGCTACAAACAAATAACACATCACTGAATCTTTACCAAACTGTGTGACATCAAAATTTGTCTTCAAAAAGAGATCTGCTGGTCAGAGTATGATCATAAAAATGCTGCTTTCAGTTTTAAATGTGTAAATGGTGCTGTGTGTAAGTGTAAGTAGGAGTTTTAGATAGGCATACAGTTATTTAGATGATTGCCTCAGATGGGGCAATCACAGCGAGAGCCTCTGCCTTCGCACGAGTCCTTCATGGCCCCTGAAACAGCAGGTGCATGCCATCTGCAAATGGTTTAGATTTATGTCCGACTCGACTGGTCACCGGTGCTGTCATTAGCTTTCGTTTGACATACCGCTGTGTAAAACTTTAACATGCTCATAATGTCCCGGATTGATAGAGGACACGCAGCGCTAAAGAGATTAATTCTTGAACCGTGAAGAACGGGACCTTGAAATTGGAATGCGGTGGTTGCCGTGGTGACGGGACCACGCTAATCCAAAAAGTGCTCTGGAGACATTTAGGAAGTTTGTTTTTAAGCGTAGGCACAACCCTGGGTATCTTCAGACTTAAAATCATCTTTATAAATTGTCGATAAGGCTCCAGGGTAGAAGCAGGAAGGGTGGTAAACATCTTCGGAGACGCCCATCACCTCGTAACGGACCCAGATTTATAGTGGGGAGTTTATTCGCGTCTGGTCTCGGAGTCACCGGAACAGCGACCAACAGTACTAGCAACCGTTAACTAGCATTACTTGCACCGGTGGACGAATGTGAAAAGTCCCGGACACGAGTAATATTTTTGGGGTGGGTGGAGGGTGGAAACAAAGCGACTCTTTTCTCTTAAGGTAAGCTGAGTTACACTGAAACATTCACAAGTTTACCGCAGCTATCAAACAGCACTGTTAGCTTGTTTACATCATTAACTCTAACGAACGAAGGAAACTCGAAGCTAACAGCTAAACTAGCGGGTAAGAATATGTGAGATTTTTATGATGCTCACTTGAATTTTTCTTTTATCTTACCTAGTTTCTTTTTACCTGTAAGCACTTTGTTACTCTGTTAAGATCAACGTCCTGTAAATAAAGTTCATCATTATCATTACTTTCTACTTAGTTTTAGGTGCATCTTTTAATAAATAATTTGGCCACATTATCCTCTCTTCTGATCAGATTACCTGCACCTTAGCAAACTAAGTTAATATCATGATGCAAATATAATTCATACTGTACCACAGTTGTTTGAATCACATAATTTACACTATGATTATAAACGTTTACTTTGAGTGTACTTGATTAGGTGCCCACACTTTGCAGTGACATTAATGGCTAGACTGTGAGACATTTATTCACCAGTAATCATGTCTATAAAATATGCGTGGGTTAAAAAAAAAAGTAAAAACGATTTTATTTGTATTGCCCTAAATCTCCATATTATCTGTATTATACGAGTGGTTTATGCATATTATGTATATTTAGCTCATTGAAGTGAAGATACATTTTTTTGGCACATTCTCAGGTTTGAAAGAAGAAACACGACGCTGAGAAGATGGTGAAAAATAAAAGCAGACGCTCTTCCACATTAAAACTAGCTGATTCAAGCAGCAAAGATCTGTCTCCCCTGGATGACCCGGCCATGGGTGACGCTGCTGCTGCCTCTCCGGAGCACCAGGCCGCTGGCCAAGTTCAGCTGGGCTTCTCAGACAGAGTCTACATGCTGGCATCAACCATCTTCCAGAATAACCACCTGGAAAAGCCTGCTGCCCACCGGTTGGTGAATTATGGCAAAGAAAGAGGTCTCCCCTTACCCGAGGTCAAAGATAAAGAGCTGTGTCGCACTGCGTATGAACTAACCTTCAACACGCTTAAATGTAAGTTTGTCACTGACTGGTGATGTCAGATTGATTATGTTTGTTGAACTTTTTGTCCTTACTACTTTTTCTTTATTTCTTTTGCTTGCTTCCCTTTCTCTAAACCTTACACGTATGCCCACAGCCACACCAATTACACCTTCAAATTGTGTGTTTTTGGGTGAATTATTTGGTGTGAGGACATCAACAAAAATGTTAAGTGAGCCCTATTTTGATTTATTCCAGATACAGTATATTGCATGTAAAACAAGTAAAGTATCTGATTCCAAGCAAACAAACAGCCATTTGAAATGAGAATGAATAGCCCTGGGGAAGTTAATTGACAGGCAGAATTGGATATAGATAGATTGATGAAGGGCAAGTCGAAGAGAAAAAAAAGTGCTTGAATGACCAAGGGGAATTCTGCGTGATGCTACAAATCAATTTCGCCCATAATCTGTTTTCCGGGACTGGGGCGGGGTCTGGGTGGCAGAAGTCACAGAGGTGTGTAATCACCATGGTGATAAGGGAGGAGAGGTGAGCCGACTGTCAGCGTAGGAAGCTGGCTGGAATCGATTTAATGCGTTCTTAGTGGATAGAGAGGTCAGGTAGCAGGAACACCCTCATAGCCATGAATGATTTTACTCATTCTCACTATCCAGCTGCTGAACTTGGATGAGCCTTGGGCCTACATGTCCCCCATGCAGATCACTTCAGGATCTAACATCTAATCTATCATCACAAGCTCCAGCACATCATTGCAATAAGCTTTATTAGTTTTACAGCTGTAGGTCATAGTACTTACATTAATGGGTGAAATCAACTACATCGCTAAGGAGAATCAGAGAGCACTTAGAGATCTTATTGCCAGGACATTGTTTTCATTCATCACCCTTTCTTACTCTCTACAAGAGCATGCCTATTTGTACCAACCAGAATGAGGAATTGTCTTTTAGTGCAGGCATGTAAAAACAAATTAATTTGCACAAGAGCACAAGCTTGAGTGCTGCTTACTAGAAAAAATGGCCTGCTTGAGCTCATAATAATTATAGTATACTGCATTACTTGCTAAATTTAATCCTCTTTTTGTTTAGCGCTTATATCAAAGACAATAATTCCAGTCTTATCAGTGCTATGTTAGTACCATTGGGTTTTTTTGTACCATCCTCCATATATGACATTTTTAGAATTGGTTAATATGTAGAATCTCTATAAGCAGAATAATAAAGTACAGTACACATAACTTGAATGCTTTCTAATTTTAATTTACATTTTTCTGGATTATGGTCTGCACATAAAATAGGTTAAATGAATTCCTGTTTTCCTGTCTACTTGAGGCTGAATCAAGTGGCAGTGTTACAGCACAGTTTCTGATTACATCATTGTTACATGAAACTTTATTGCTATTATGGAGATATGATTGGTGACTTACTCGATCACATAGGTATGTTGGTCACATATAACATACTCTCGTGCTTGCTGTGGAGTTAAATTGGGTGCAGATGAAATGACACAACCTGGAAGCCAATGTTAATCTCTCCTCTTCCTCTTCCTACCAGCAGAGTGACTTTTGGTGCAGAAATTGATTTGCTAGTGACACACACCCATGCTGGCAGCCACACACACACACACACACACACACACACACACACACACATTGTTCGTGCACTGCCTTGTGATGACTGATCCAAAATTGAGCTGAGGTCAGTTGTTAACCCAAAGAAGAAATGCTTCAGCAGCGAAAAAACACAAAATGCCAATGAGCTCTGGTATTGATCTTGTGATTATAACTCTTATCTGCTGAAAACAAAAAAGTCATCCAGTAATCTCCATGTCGGTGGCTGAGGACACAGCCTTGCCGGTCACTAAAAATTGGTATGAGAATTGGAGCTGATATTTACCCTGGTGTAGATTTGGCAGATTTCAAATAAAGACAAGGTTGAAGTGGTTGAAATAACAAATATCAGCAGTCAGGTCCTTTCTGCCTTTGCTTCTGTGCCACTCTTCCTTTTACTCTTGCTTCGTGTTCTTTTATATCTTCAGGGCTTTACTGTTTTTTCGACCTCCCCCATCTCTTTCATATCTGAGTGACTTTCTACACGATCACTGACCTAGAGGCAGTTTGTGTTGTCAAGGTTTCACTTCTTGTTGATTGGTCGTACTGTATGTTCTCACTGATTGAGGTATGTTCAGATGCCGAGCTATGTTAAGTCATTTTTGTGTTAATTTTTACTGGTAGAAAAATAGTTGACCTTGTCGCAGGCAATGAGAGTCCCCCTCCTCTTCTCCTCCTCCTTCCCTGCTTCCCTCTTTCTTTCCACTGGCTACTCCTCTGAGTATTTCTGCCTCATTGTCCATACTGTCCAACCGGGCTGCCAGACGCCCTTGTCAGATGACTGTGGCTGTTGTATTCTCTGTGTGCAACTAGAAAGGTTCTTTGGACCACTTTGTGTGAGGCTGTAGACTCAGAGCAATAGAGAGAGCGAGACTCGTCTGTTTTGTCCTTGACCACAATCATGGCAGCCACCACCAGAATGCCTCAGCAAATATTAAATAGTGAAAGTACAAAATATGTAAGAGAGCCTCTCTATGTTCGTGGGTAATTGTGTAACTCATGGCATGTACCTTTTTTTTTTGGCTGGTCCTCTGTCAGATTAATGTGCAATCTGGTGCATTGATGTGGAACACTGTGAGACAAAGACCTGGGTGAACACAAGAGGTGCCTGCATTCAGTTCTGGCTCTTTCACCAAGGATTTGTTTGACTACAGTCCCCATCAATCACAGGTCATTGTATAACACCTGGATAGAGGCCATGAAACACACAACCTCATGTTGGTCCTGGGATTGTCACTGCCTCCTGCTGGTGTAGGACAAATTTCTTGTTACGCTGATTCCTAGCCTCTTTTTGCATATCAACCTCTAGTACCAAGGTCTCTGATGTGAGAAATTCTGTCTTGCCCCCCCAAGTAATATCCAGTACTATTTCTGCTGTGTAAAGATGTCGTCTGTACTTGATTTATAGTTGCATTTTCTCTCTGTTTTACTCAACCTGCTGCGTGTGATTTATAGCATGAGGAGGACTGTGACCTCTACAGACCCAACCATCGTGGCCTTTTCTGGGGTCTGTGCTCTGCGAGTGGTTATCACTCCTCTTCTTATCTTGAAGAGACCCTCTGCAGTAATGGCCACTAAACCTTATATAAGCTAGACATTAGAACACTGATGATGATATGCCTTTGTTTCAACAATTAAAGATAGGCTCCATTATGTGGCATCATTTATTTATCTACCTTTGTCTACTTGGCTGAGCGGGCTGTACCTAGATACTTGGCACGGTTTGCCATGCTGTGATAAATTAAAAGCAGTGTTGGTGGTTTCCATGGTGCCTCAGTAAATGGGCTCTGTCCTGGGCTTACCTCCTATTTGCAGCTTAAGAGCTGTGTCAGAAAAGAAGAAGAATTAACCAAGAAGGCAACCATGCATGTAGCAGAAAAACCCTGCGACGCATATTAATAGTACAACTAAAGATTTTCACAAACACATGTTCCTCATTTCCACTTTTCATTAACTCCTCTGGATGAGGCATAGAGAGACGTGTCCCAGCCTCCTTTGAATCACATCCACATTAGAGATTTTATCCTTTTTCCCATTCCCTGTGTATAATGAGCAAACACTACCTGCTGAGTGGCTTTGGAAGCAGCTGTTCCTTAATCCTAACATGATAACCTGGATAGTGTTTCTGTCTCTCCATCTCGCTCACACTGAAAAGGAGAGCCCACTTGTCACAGTTGGGAGTGGCAGAGGTACGTCTGTTTGTGTTTTTTTTATGTTTCAGAGTGAAAACCTCCTGTTGGCTGTTGAGACGGTTGCTGCCTTCCTGATGTGACAGTCAGGGTGTGCATAGTAAAAGCAGTATAAACCACACATAGATATCTCTCAACATTTTGCAGTTCATATCTTTCCCACTAATGCCCAGATTTGATGAACACGGGCGAACAAAGCTGTCCATCAATTCACTACAAGACTATATTTAATTAATATGTGTTTTTTTAAAATTAAGACAGTAACAAGCATCATAGAACAGGGCAGTCTGGTATGACATACATGCATGGCTCTTATATTTGCTCTCAAGGATCATATTTACATGGACCCTGTCCAGTACTTCAGATGTCATTAATTCATTAGCCCCTCAATTTCACTCACCACACACAATAAACGAAAGAAATGAGGCAAATGAAGAATCAAATCGAGTCTAATTAAGTACCAAATAAGCATTTAATCAGGGGAAATTAACCCTCCCCCAACCCCTAATTTAATTGAATTATCTTTTCAAATTAAATCACAATCATTTGGTGTGCCTCTAGGAGCCCCACTCCCTTTGTCTTAATCTCTTTCTTTCTTTTTTGAAGACATGTTCTCATCATTAGATTTGGATTTATCCTTCATAGCATATATTTTACCCATTAATGGATAGTAAGTTATTTCTTGTGCCTTCATCTACTTCCCCAAATGAAAAAGTGGGGGCTGGTTTCTGGGGATAATTAGACACTGATATATAAAATGGCCAACCAATATAGATCATTATTGCTCAGATGCAAAATTGCTAATGAAAGTCCCTATTACTATATTTCTATTCTCCCATCTAATCTCTCTCACTTTGTTTCTGCACAGATCAAGAACTGCTGGAGGACATAATGATTGACAGCGGCTTTTACTTCTCTCAGCCAATAGTAAGTGAGATCCACAGGGGCAGTAGTTTTAATAGCAGAAATGTAAGAGTATGTCAGCATCTTGTATGTATAGGAGTTTGTAATTCCCTCATATTTTTTTTTACTTCTTGCTTTATTTTTTCTGAAGTCTCTCGCTCATAAGACTTTGACTGTGCCGTACTAGTGTTCTTCAGTATTCATGTCCTGCTGTTCACATTGAACATACTCTTTGTTCTGTTCTCGAGACCTCTAATCAGTAGAAGTAATCTTGATGTATTACACTGATACACTCCTTTCATCAGCTCACAAAGAACCTTGTGTCTTTTATATTCCCTGCCCTAATCGATGACAATAACTCCCTTTGGAATAACACATCTAAAAAGTACTACGGGGCAGAATATGATTTAGCTTTTTTTTCCCCCCTTTATTGCTTTTCTCGAACAAAACACTTCATTAATTAGAGATGAAATCAAAATACCATAACAAAACCAAGGGCAGTGTGTTTGGATGTGTTATCTAAGTGTATTCTACCCATTATCTCTCAAACATCTGTCCTGGAACAGTGCGCTGAATGTTATTAGTGACACTAAAGCTATGCTGAGTAGCTGTAAAAGACAGAGTCCCACACACAGCCTTGAACCGGCGTTTGTTTAACAATAGAAGAATGCCCTGCTACTTACAGGAGGAGGTATCCTCTAGAGGAGACTGGTATGTGCTCACCCTACTTTTAACATTCTTCATAAAAAAAGCAGTGGAGAGAGGGGGGTGCTTTAGCTGCTCCAGCTCCAGCAATCTGGATGGTGATAAAACATGCACAGAGCACAGCTAGCTCTGTACTCTGTGCTCGGTGCTGGTAGAGGAGAAGAGCGATGAAAAGAAGAGGTGCTGAAATGTGTGTCGAAAACCTCAGCAGTCATGAAGTGTACAGATTGCAGACGACTAATGTGTATTTCAGTGAGAGTTCAAACATACACAGACACATTAATACACATGAATGTGTGTTTACAAAGCAAACCTCATACACACACACACATACACTCACACTGTAGCCTCGTGAAATATGGCCCTGGGTGAAATGAATGGGTCTCCCTATGTGTTGGTGGCAGGTCGTTACTCTGCATCCCTCTAGTGAGACAATAAAGCCAAGACACAAAGAGACAGTCTTTAGAACTCACGCTCCCTCTTTTTACACTGCTGACATCTATAAAGTTCAACCTTGATGGAGAAAGGAGAAAGAGGTGGGTGAGAGGGAATAGGCTGGAAAAAGGGGGGTACATGTGGGTACTGGAAAAAAAAGGGGAATGAAAAATGAAGATAGAGATAGACTTGTATGCTGAAAGAGCCTGAGGCCTATTGGATCTCAGTGGAGAAAGAACATGAAGCCTAAATTCTTTGCAGGATCAAAATAGCCCGACTGACAATGTAAAATCTGTGCAGGCAAACACTTAAAGCTGAGTGGCACATTTAACATGAAATAGATCAAATTCCAATTTCTGTGTAAAATGGGCCATGAAACTTTAATCATACCTAATATATTCCAATTGCCCTATCTATATCATAGATATATACTATCTGATAGTTTCATAATATACTTAACTGAATTTAATCATTGGTCACATTGATTGATTGAATATTATTTTCAAACCCAGCTTAAGGTCAAGTGATAAAATTGAAAATTAGTCCAAGTAAAGAGAGACCAAGTTAATATCTTATGTTGTAGGTCTGGATCTGAAATGACAAAGCTGGCGGAGCTGGTATGTTTACTGTGGACCAGTTTCCTACCATGGGATGCCGTTGCCAGGCAAATTAATGACTGGGAATTTTCCCACACCCAAGGGTTTCACCTTGGTAAAGGGCAAATGGAACCTGAGCTGAAGAGGGAGGACGAGAAAGAAAAAAATGGAGTGCCACTACCTGTCTCAGAGAACCAACCTTTCCAAAAGCGCCTGGAATAAATAATAAGTGTTGGCTAATTCCTTAGCTGCAACATAAACCCTTGTAGCGTCCTCCTCGCTTCTCGCCCCATTAGCCCTGTAGTGAGGATGTGGCAAGCTGTTGCCACTGTGGAACGCCATCTGCCACTGATGCAGCTGGTGCCCTCCCACCCTCGGGGACAGATAGGTGGAGCGAGAGAGAGCCAGAGAGAGAGAGAGAGAGAGAGAGGTATAAACATGGAAAGTAGAAGAGAGAGGTAGAGAGCTGAAGGGAGAGAGATCATTGTAGAGGAGGAGAGGTAGACACATAACTCAGGAGGTGGGGTCATGGCAGGACATCCTTGAGCTACAATGATGTGTATATCAGTTTCTGAAAAGCTGATAATTTAGCCTCTGGATCAATACAGCTAAATAAAATACCTGCACTGCATCCCTCATTAGGAAACCAAAATAGAACTCTCTCCCCTCTACAATATTATTAAATAGCAGCTTGTGTTGCTTTATGCACTTTTAAATTCTATATGTGTTACCTTATGCAGTGGAGTTTTGAGGTGTAACCCTTCGATAAATAAAAGCTTTATCCCCAGCCAGGTCATTTAAAATAAGACACTTGTCTACATGCAGTTTCTGGTCTTGTTCCTTCCTTTTCCTTGTTCTCTTGTTAAAACAGAAGTCACAATTCACTTATCTTTTGCTCTCTTGCTCCAGTCAGATGATCAGATGGGCCTGGTAGCTGTTATTCTGTACGACTTCCAGGACAGGAAGTTCTTCCCACGGAAACGCTCAGAGGAGGAGGAGATCATACAGGAAGTTAGAGATGTTGAAAACTGTCTTCTCAGGTAAGCAATGACAAATCAAGAGGAGCACAAAAAAGTCCTCAAACTATACAAGGGAGGACCAACTGAGAGAGAAATTTTGTGTGTGTCCTCTGTAGGTTTAAAACCAAACTGGCAGCCTCTTTGGCCCGCTGCAGGATCAAACGTGATCTCCTGTCCATCGAGTGTATCTTGCCGGAGAGTGTAAAGACAAAGCAGGAGAGATCAAGCAGCCTTCCGCTTTACACATGGGTTAACACACTGAAGAGCAGGTCAGCTGAGCACACACAGAAATACACGCAACTACCAGCGTGCACTTACCCACTATCTGTACAATCCCACCTGCCTATGACCACAGGAATGCACTGGAAGCATACGTGAAGCACATGCAAACATCTACACACACACCTTCATCTGTACACAGACCTTAAACTTGCAGTGCTGCCCAATAGTTTATGGGCCAGGTGTCCCGCTGACATCCAATTAAACCACCAGCCTGTGTGTGTGTGTGTCTGTGTGTCTATGTGCCACTGTGCTCGTGTGTTCTTGCACACGCCCTGTCAGGCTGATTCAGTTAGGTGTAAATCCTGCTGCTGTGGACAGATTTAATCAGCAACAAACCTCAGCAAGCTTTGAGATGGTAGAGGTCACCTGTTGGGATTGAGGGGGTTCTGTGTGTGTGTGTGTGTGCGCGTGTGTGTCTTAATGATTTTATACTGCGCATATTACTATTGAAGTCTTACAGTCTTTTAAAAGGCAGCACTGTTCTACACACTGTTATTATCTATGATGACAGTCTTCCTCTTCCTCCCAACTCTAACCTTCCCCCTCTCTCATCCCTCCTCTCTTGGGCCGTCACTAATCTTCTCCCTTCTCTCCCCCTCTCCTTTGCTTGTAGTCTTGATGAGGTCCAAAGTGCTCTGCGGAGTTCAGGCTTCTCGCAGGTGAAATGGATTGGGCAGCTAGAGGGCCAGAGCTTCTGCCAGGATCCCCACTGTGGGGATATACTGGTATTCCCTGCTCAGTTGAAAGCTCAGCTGTACTCCACCAAGCTACTTAGCGACCACAAACTCATCATCCAGGTACAAGCTACACAGTGAGAAGAGGTTTCTGACAAGGGCGGGCTACTCTCTGTGAACTTAAATATGGCTGTGGAAATCTGTGCAGCGCTATCCATCTTCACTGATATTTATGATTTCACATCGGTCATAGACTTGGTCCCCGGTGTCAGCTAAGATTAGTTTTCTGAGACACAAAATATTTCACATCAGTTTCCCCCATCTGGACATACTTCACTTTGGGTCATAAAGAATTCTCCAGTCCAGTCAGGGGATGAGTGGTTTAATCACTTAATTTCTACTCCATTAAAGTCAAGCTGCCATGCAAACCGTAAGCAGCACACAGCACTGCAACACAATTAAATCAGATTTTGCAGCCAAATTCAATCAAATATTAAATCACCTCTCCTTTACCACGTCTTCCCTCTCATGTTTTATGGGTCTCACTTTTCAAATGTCCTTGTTCTTTTTTCCACCCTCCCTGGTTTGTCTTTCTTAACAAATCCTGTGATCTGGATTCCTACCCACAGAAATGTATCTCAGCCCAGTCGTTCCCCAGGGGTATGTTTTGCACTATTTCCAGAGGGATCCCATTGATTGAAGGGCATCTCCATTCTGACTGCACCGCTACTCTCTTTCCTTTTTTACATCTCTCTTTTCATCCATCTCCACATTTTGCCTCCTTTTAGTTTCTGCTTTGGAACAGCTGCTCCAATCTCCCATTACTCTCTCATCTATTCCCTTCTCAGTTCTATTTACCACTATCATACACTCTAACTTGTCCTCGTACTTCTTATCTCAGTTTGTCTGTCATTAGTTTGCAAAGTGATGCTGAAAACCTGGATCTTGAAGTCTTCAGTGAAATCTCCTGGTCTCTCTCCCAAACTAATGCTTTACTCAATGTGCCTGTAGGATAAGTGTTGCAGCCTAGGCCCAAATGCAGTGTGCTCCGTGTTACCTGAAGATGGAGATGTTCTCATGGTGGGGTGCTTCTCTGGCCTCACTGTCTACCACACTGCTTCCCTAATTGCTGAGAAACATAAAGCCAACTCCAGCAACCTGCCTACAGTTTATGTTTGTGTCAGCGATTGTATGGATGCTCAAAGGGAGGATCTGCAACAAGCCATCTCTGATATGGGCTGCAAAAGTAGGCACAGAGTGGACGTGATCTTGTCATAGCCTGTTTGTGATTTTGTATGAAAGATGAAAGTTTATATTGAAAGAAATACTGTAGAGGCAAAGAAGTTATTAATTTTATTTTTGTAAGCTGACCAATTACAGCAAACATTGGGGTATTTACACTGAAAGTTTCTGCAGAAAAAAGAGTTTGTTGTCCTCGGCAAATTGCCAGAGCAGCCGGTGTGTTTCAGACCAGACAATGTCTGCAGAGATTTCAGAATTTATGTAAATATTATTTGGTAATAGCGGCTGCCACCCTCGCTAGTCACTAGGGAAACAATTAAGTGCACGACAAAGCTGACATTTTTTATAATTGCAAAAGATGCCTTTAGGAAATGGAATTCTTCTGCAAAGAAATATAGTGAGACCCTATGAACAATCTTTAAGCATTGAGCAAATGCGTGTTTTTGATTACATGGTGGTCATTACTCTGTATGTGACTGTTATTCAGATGTGAAGCTGATACCAGGGGTCTTCCAGTCTTTGCATGGTGGTGACAAGCGACTTCAGAAGGTGCGCGTTATCCTGTTGACTCCCAAGTGTTCTGTGTCTGCAGTAAGCAACCCAGTTGAATTCATACTACAAGAGAATGGAGGTAATGTATGCATTCAGCATGGCCATAAATACTTAAGACATACACATTGTAGTGTAACCTATATTATAACCTGTAGTGTTCATACTGAAATAGGAAATAGGGTTGAAGTTTTAAGGGCAGCTGTGATAAAATGTAAAACTGAACAAGCCCACATGAAACAATGCTGTCTCAGCTCTTAGATTACTTCTTTTTCTGTTTAAACAGAAAATTAAGGCCATCACCATGAACACCAATGTCAATTTCAGTCTTTTTATTCTATATTTGATCTTTTATACAAGAATTTATAAGATAATTCTTGCTGATCCACCCAAAATCCTCTCACCATCTGCACATCCTAACCCTTTAACAAAGCTGTCAAAATCAAGCCTACTCATCTAAAAACTATATGTTATTTATACCGGAGTTGCGTACATATAGCCTGTGGTGATACGGAGCACAGTCTTTGACAGAACAATTAATAAAACTCTTGCTTCTCTCCTGAAAGGCTTCTTTTGTTTTCTCAGACACAGACCTGCTGCAGGACCTATCCCAGGGTTCCATAGCACAGAGCAAACTGGAAGCTCTGGTAGCCCAGCAGAGGAATGATATTGACCATGCCTTGAAGTGTGGGTGTTGAACAACCTGCTCTCTCTCTCTCTCTCACACACACACACACACACGTACCGTGTGATCTTAGTCTTGTGCATGTAGCCTCTCTCACCTCTCTGACACAATGAAGCTTACACTTCCTAATTATCTAATCACGTATGCCATTAGACTGAAGCCTGTGGTGTCCCTGGGAGACAGTCTGAGTCTTAATTAGGAATGCTTATGTTGCTTTGTGCCGGTCAGCCACAGTCTGCTGCAAAATTCCTTGCATATTTTAAACAACTGATTAGTAATTCTGCTTTGGAGTGCATAGATTCTGTAGAACAAACTTGGCAGGAAGAGATGCTTTTTTAAGTCACATGGCATGTAGAGCAATAAAGAATCTTATTGTATTTAATACAGATGTTACAAATCCTTTAAGATAGCAGAACTGTTCAGCTCAGTGTGGATCTATGTATTTAATTTAATTTATTTTATTTAATTCAGTAGCTAGTTGATTCCTATTGCTAAGAGCACTTCTACTTGTGTTGGTTTCATGTTCATCAAGCAGATTCTTTCAACAGTCTTTCTGTTAGAGGCATTGAAAACCATCACCTATAATCTCACAGTCACCAATTGGTCCTTTCTACATTTTTTCCAATGCAGATGCTTTCTAATAGGACTGTTAATTAATGTTGGGTGTATATCGAGTGCTTTGGCTGGGTTAAGTTGATGTTATCATTTCAACGTCTCTGTGTATGCAAACACTTAGACATAAAATTTGTGAGCAAGAATGACATCGTATCTCAAATGAAGGAAATCAAACAGCTGACAGCCTCACTAATTTACAAGCAGCAGTTGAATAAAATGAGCAATAGACATACGTAAACAGCATGAAGAAATTAATATTCAAGAACCCATTTCTTCAAAGGGAGCTTTTGATGAGGGGGATGGCTCAGTTTGAATAATTACATTTAATTGTTGGAAAATGAGAGGGAGAAATGCTCTATAACTAAATGTGTCTGTGCTTATCTGTTCCTCCTAGTTTAATTGAAAATGAAACAAGTTCGTTTTTTAGCGGTGTGGTCACATGTTAGTATAATGTCTGTGTGTGTGTGTGTGTGTGTGTGTGTGTTAAACATCACATATTTTCTCAATTAACTGTAGAATGTAGAAATGCATTGCATGTAAAATTGAATCCCTTCATGTATAGATGTTAAAGTTTTATCTGCATTATATTTACATGCATACAATGTGTTCATATACTAACACATGTTTGTGTATAGTTCCCAAGGTTTTGGCAGTAGTATACTCTACATGTTCTTCATACCCAGAGGAGAACGAAGAGGTGGTGAGAAGAGCCCTTGAACAAGCCAATGCCTGCTCTGAGCAGGAGGGGGAACCAAAACAAGCAAACTTCAGGTCAGCGTTGGTCTCTGTACCTCAGTGCCCTGGTGCGCTCTCTCTGTCTCCCTCTTTCATTGTCTTTCTTTGCGTGTTTGCCTCGCTGTCTGTCAGCCTGCCGAGTTGTTTGTCTGTCTCCTTTCATACAGGCCTCTGTCAAAGTCCCACCACACCTCAGGCAGGAGCTGAAGGAGACTGAGTGAAAATATAATCAAAGTTGCCATTTTATGTCTCTAAACGCTGTGAAAAAGGACAAAAACAAAAAGTTTTCAGCCAGTTTGCCTTCCCATAGATTCTCTTTATAGTTCTTCAATTGTTTTTTTCTGTGTGTTTGTGTGCATGCTTGTCTTTATGTTTGTGTTTGTGTGGTGTGTAGAACTAAGACATGTGAAGTCAACCAGTCCTGTAGACTTGAATATACCAAGACTGACTACACTCTGCAGTAAGCTGGCCTGATGTGCTGGCAAAGTCTCAGGCCAGAATAAATAACACAAAAGTGATAGGTATGGATCACGTTAGCTTTAACTACACAACTGGTGCTGGTATGCAAAAAGGCGAAACAGTTGAATGATCAGTTGAGCTACACAGAATTATTTTACACAGAAATGTTGATACTTGATAAACAGTTTGATTAACTTGTCAGGTAAAGATGCTGAAAAGTCACACCTTGGGCTCTGGTAATATGTATTGGTTGGTATTATTTGGTAAAATGTTGTCAACTAAGTTAATTGAATGCTGATATAACATCATTCAACAATTAATCAATAATAGATTAATCACTAACAAAAATGATAATTAGTTGCAGACCTTGTGCATTTTCTCAATTAATATGTCTTATAATGAGTGTTATGATCTAGCAGCTTCCTCCAGATGTATGTTTATATAATATATTTGTATGTGTTTGTGTGTGCTTCACATAGAGTGAGTCCATCCCTGTTCAACTCTTCTGACAATGTCGAGGACCCAGAGGAAACAGAGCCGTTCTTTGTGCTGGAGCCCTCAGCAGAGAGTAACGGATGCTTCCTGGCTGTTCTTACCAGAGAGGTGAGCATCACAAATCATAGTATATGATTTTGATGAGGTATGTGATGACACTAAATATGTACCACAGGAGGTGAAGCGTCAAAGCCTAGTGAAACGTGCTTTCCATCAGCCTCCATATTCTTTTGTACATCTATCTTTAAAATGTAAAGTCAGAACATTTTTCCACAGGATATTTTTACTTCTTCAACAGAATCTGTTGGAGCTTAAACCCTCAAAAAGGAGCATCACCACTCTACTGCTGCTGCTGCTTTTAGGAAGTGCAGCCAAGAAGAGAAGCAGGGACAAATTTAGCTCATTTAGCATCCAGCCCTGCCAAGCTGTCTGGTCTCTAATGACAGAAAAGTTTCAGCAGTGGAGCTGGACCTTACTGAGGGCTTAAGCAGTGTGATACCAGTGTTTTTCTTGGCTTACTCTCATATGTTTGCCTGACATTTTGCTCAGTCGTTAGAGTGCTGTTTGCAGAGAAGATGCAGTTTGTGAGTTAGGTTTTTTTGCTTACATACAGTACACACTGAGGTGGAACACTAACTGATCCATTATTTATATTTACTGAGACACTCTCTTGTCATTCACCACCATACAGTTGGTTCTCTCACAGAAACAGCAGACACAAGGTGAAATAAGTATAATTGAGGCAAGTATGGGAATTATGACCAAGCAGGTGCACTGTACTAGCTACTATCTGTCAAACACACATCCACTGAGAGACTGCAGCATAAGTGTAAGAGACAGAGCCCTTTGAATGGCAGGGTATGCAGGGAACCAGGCTAGAGGAGATGAGATCAGATGAAAATGACTGTCACAGACTGTGATAGAGACTCAGTCAGATCCCAGTGACAGAAAAAAAATGGAGGAATAAAGGAGGTCACGCGAAGACAGAAATGAAAATGTCAGGTCATGGACACGCGCAAACTGACGGAGTCTCATCAGAAACAAGAAAGAAATGTGAGATGTAGGTGAAGGTATTGGGATAAGTGAGAATGGATGCTGAAAAGAAAAATCTGAAGATAGAGGACATTGTCTGAGTCGGCTTTAGAAATTGAAATTCTGAATCATGAAGAAATTAAGGGACGAGAGGAGCAAGAGTGACACAGAGGCAGAAGTCGCCCTCTGATCATGCATTAAAGCAGAGAGCTGGATGTCATAGCCCGTATTGTGAACCAGAGAGGTGGATGAGGAGGATATTGCCTTCTCCATTGGTGTAAATGTCTGTGCAAATGTTTGGAATTGCATGTGAAAATTAGACACAGCCGAAAATTTTGGATGAAGTGTCTTTGGAGGCAAATTCAAAAATGTCAGTGTCTGAAAGGATTCCTCAGATCAATTTTCTGACTCTTTTATGAACACTGATAATTGGGACGCACTCTGTCTTTGACTCTATTGTGTCATCGAGTCATGAGGCTGTAATTGCTTCATAAAGTCTCTCAGTCCTCTATTTCCACCAAACTCATCATCTTCTCTACCACTCACTTTCATCTTCCTCTCCTTGTCTATCCTCTCTCTCTCTCTCTCTCTCTCTCTCTCGCTCACTGGCTTTCTCCTTCTTTCTTCTCTTTTTTAGACAGTAGACTGCAAGATCCAACTGGCCATAGGTGCAGTCTGCTGTAGTAGATCCACAGGGTTCGTAAATGTGCATCACCAAGTCTCATCAAGCCTCTGTGATCAGTCCTCCCCACGTCCTCATAATCGACAACACAGCCATGTTTACGACATACTCCCACACATTATGAAATCTGCTCCCACGCTCATGATGCCAGCGCAGGGTTATTAAGCCATTGTACCCCCACTGGGTGTGACGGAGCTCTCTCGCACTGTAGTGTCTGCTTCTATCTGGCTATTCATCATGTTTTATACCTCCGCTGGCAGGAATGAAAAGATAATCAAACTGCCTTAATGGTGCCTCAAACATAATTTTTTTTCCCTCTCTACCTCCAATAAAGTCAGCTAATCAAAAGTTATTGTGGCACTCTGAAAAGCATCATAAAAATAGCAATTATATAAGTGTTTGAATGCTGTCTGGCTTGCACTGACTGTCACGGCAGCACACGATGAAGTTCTTTATGAGCCCTCCATTCAGGAACAGCTGGGGACAATAAATACATTCAAGTGATGTGTTTCTGGTCAAAATCTGAGAGGAAGCAGAGCACATCACTGGTGGACTTTGCTCCGAAAGGCCCGAACCGCTGAAGGATGAAGTTGGACAGTGTTAATAGTCCACCTTTCAATTTAACTTTATTTTTTCATTGTATGGGAAGAAGAGTTCCATAAATTTGACTATATTTGCCGAGATATATTAGATGTAATGAGTTCAGACAACAGCACTGAAACAGAATGGGCCCCGCCCCAAGGTACGCTGTGCAGATTAGTTTTGCAGAATGTAGAAGGAAATGAGAGATTTACAGAGTATGGCATAGTTGGTTAGTGGAGAGGAAGTGAGATTTACAGGGTTGAAGGGAAGAAAGGGAGGCAAGGAGAGTGTCTGTTGAATAATTCAGCGCCCCCTGTCCTTATGACTTAGCATCAATGAAGTTCAGGGCGTCCACCAAAGACTGCATTACAGCGATGCTTCTGAGACATGTTTACCTGTATCAACATTTAAAGGTACATGCACCCATCTTGTAATCACAGGCACACTTTATTTTCACAAACATACCTATATACACAAAATTACAGATAGTTTTTACAAATACTAGTACATGCAGGCACTTAAAAGCAAAATACACACATAAACGCACACAGGGTTGTGTCCCCGTAGTGTACACAGCGCTTGTGAATAATTCAGGTGTTGAGGAAAGCAGTAGGCTGCTTGTGCGCTGGTGCTGAGACAGCAGGTGACCCTGCAACCAGCAACAAGGACATGGTGTCTCTCTTCTCCTCTCCTCTCCTCTCCTCTCCTCTCCTCTCCTCTCCTCTCC
>OMNW01014049.1:0-37055 GCA_900303245.1 Selene dorsalis
CTAAAAAGCTGTAGGATTCTCTGATGAGTTTAACGGATGCAGGAGATAAGTAGAGAGAGGCAGTCAGAAAGGGAGAGGGAGAGAGGGAGAGAAAGAGAAAGAGAGAGAGAGAGAGAGAGAGAGAGAGAGAGAGAGAGAGAGAGAGAGTGCTTGGTGTGTGTGCGTGTCTTTGTCAGTGAGTGAGTGTTTGTGTATATGTGTACATCCGTTGTGTGAAGTGAGTTAGTTGACCTGGCTCACTGATGAAGTGTTGACTGCAAGGCTTTCAAGCCGTGTGTACTCAAATCCCAAATGAGAATTTTCCACCGCAGCCACAAATCAGGGAACTACACAGAGACGGCCTTTCACTGAAACCCACCATCACCCAAACCAAGATACATAAACAAAGCTTGTCCTCGAAAACCACCCACAACAGCCAGATAGGTTAACTTCTGTTCTCAGTACTGTGCAGGGAGGGAATAGACCCCTTTATTTATTTATTTATTTTGTTGCCCTGACTTTCTGCAAAGGTTGTAATGCAGAAAGAAAATGATTCAACAAGCAAAGAAGACATACTTACTACATACTAAACTGGCCCTGGCGACTTCGATCAACAGCACAGAGGCTCGAATCATAATTAAAATGATTTCAGTCATTTATTTTAACTGTAGAGGCAAAACATCTTCACTGACATGCCTCATTAATAAATGTCAGCTAAGTATTTTTTTAATGTCTGACCAAAAAAGAAAAGCAAAGAGAAAAAAACAGCTGTATGTCCAAAAAAGGACAACACACAAACCTTCAACATGCAGACAAGACAATGATGCACCTTCGCAGATGCAGGGCCTTCATCCACTACTAGTCTTTATTTCTGGAGCATTGTGAGAGCTGTGGTATGACATGGCTTGGGAAAACCCCCTGCCTGCTGTCGGTCTCCCTCCTTGCTTGTCCTGCCTTGACTGCTGGGTCAGGCTGACTCTCATGCTCCCATGCTCTTTGACATGGCACGACGTATTGCAGAGATGAGGACAAGCAACATCACGACATATGATTCTCCATCTCATGTGTCACCACGGTTGCTTCTCTCCCACCAAAAGAAAATAACCAATGTTGTTAAGACGGAGAATCGATGCCAGAGAACAGACTGTGATGTCCGTTAAAAATGTCGATTAGCAGTAGTTATTCATTCAGTGTCAGTGTCGGACACTTAAAAACATCTAAACTCATTTCCCATTGTGTGGTTGCCAAACTTTTGCCTTACACTTTTTTCCCCCCTCTTCCATTGGTCTGTCATCTTCTCGGTCTCCCTCTAAAGATGAGGAACATACACCCTCTGATCTCTCTCCGTCGACCCTGTGACTTGAGCCAATTATTACTCACAGATTCTACACTTTAGAGAGAGAAATCTGACTTAGCGGCACCATCAATCACATTGAAATGTTTTGTGTCGCTCCATGGGAACGAAATGTACTGAGGGTGCTGAGGGGCAGCCATTTTCTTTTTCTTTCTTCAGTCAATCATGCATATTTCACCCAAATCAAAAGGTATTTGACTGAGCACAGTGGACAAATGTTCAACATCTTTCACTAAAGCTTCCCTGGTCTCTGGGATCAACTTCACACCCAGTCAACTGTCTGGATGTGATTAAAGGCTAATGCATCCAAATCCCCAAAATTATGTTTTCCCACTTGTACTACCTCCTGTGGTATGAAGGCATGCAGAGAGTTTTGAGTGAAGGGGATGGTATGTTGTTTAAGGCTCTCACAGCTATATGATTTTTTTTAGTGTATTGCCCCCTCTGGATGAACTGTGATCTCACTGGTGATCCAATCATTTAAATTTACAGCTTTTTTTTTTTTTTTTTGCAAATTCTGGTAGCTCTGTCAGCTTCTGCCATGCTGTGTTGGCGCTAATTAGCAAATGTTTAGCATGATGCCAAAGTACTGATGATAATGGTAAAACTTACCTTACATTTTCAGCTCTCTAAGTGTTGTCATTGTGAGCATGTTACAGTTGCATGTGGTGGCATTCAGCACCGTTTAGCACACCTTCAGAGAACAGGCACAGCTAGTATGGATGAGAACTCAAAAGACTCTTGTTTCAATCACAGACTGTGGTTTCAGTGCACATTTCCAAAGCTGAGCAACATGAATAAAAATACATTTCCATTTTAGTGGCATGGAGGCAGAAAGGTTAACACCTCAAGGAGATAAACTACAAAATACATGCATTGCTGAGGCTAAATGAGTTGGGTGAACTCATAAGCAATATTGGGGTACTGTAGATTAGTAGTGATAAAAGCATACAGACTACTCAGTGTACAACACCATGCACTTAATGAGCAAATCTAACCCCTCTGCAGCTCTCCAGCCTCACACAAGGGAATGTGACTGTAAATAACGTTGTATGCAAAGCGTGTAAAATAAGAGCAATAAAACATTGGGAGGCTCTTACCGTTCCAGTGTGGTCCTCCATGTCACAAGGCTGAGATGTCTATCATCTGCTCTGTGTATTTTACAAGTCGGTGTCATGACCTCTGGCTCTGGATGCTGCTGCGGACCATGTGTGTGTTTTGTCAGTGTTTGTAAGAGAGACACAGAATGATCTTCTGCCTCTGTGTGCTGCTGTAAATTCAGCTCGTGTGATTGTCTTCTGTTTGAATGTGTGTGTGTGTGTGTATAGCTTCTCTGATTACACTCAGATACATGTAGGCTAGTCCTTCCCTCTCTTAATGTATACTGTATTTGCAGAGTGTCTATGGTATTTTCTTGCGTGTGTGTGGGTAATCTTCAGTCTTGCACAAGTCAGCAGGAGTGGCTCTGCGTCACAAACACAATCAGCAGTCTTTATATCAGGACCAGAGTTTCCACCATTAACTGTCCTCAGAGTCTTTGAACAGGATAAACTGTGAGGCTGCATGGGAATAGCTCATTTGCATGCAAAGCTTGAATTTGCAGAAACAGACATGATCACAGCATTATTTCTACTGTAATTCATTCTGAGCAAAAATAAATCACTTTAATGTGCTTACTATTACATTAAAGTCTTTTAACCATTGATAAATAGTTTACAAACTGCCTAAAAAAGTTTAAGGGGAGGATTACATTAAAATGTATAATATATCATAGCAAACTCTAGTGATGACTAGTGAAGCGACTCCTCCACATCAGAGGCAGCAGAAAAGGGGAAATGTTAAAATAAAAGAGGGGACATCTTATAAAAGCTGGAAGGTGCCTGAAATATGATTAAATAAGAATGATATCTGGCTGTTCCCTCAGCGCTCACAAGGAAATGACAGAAAAATTAAGCTTTCATACAAACTGGATTTTATTTTTATATCTTTGATCACTGATGGTAATTCTATTAATTTTCCCTTCAATGTCCCTTTTTTTTCCTATTTTTCACACTCGGTCATACTCTTTAATTCTATACTGACTTGATAATGTGCTGCATTCAGGATCTGCCATGTTTATTCATAATTGTTCATCTGTGTATTTACGTCAGTGTGGCCTGTAGTGGGAATTGAACCTTTTGTGCTCTTGTGACAAGGCTGGGTCCCTCAGCCTTGGTTGCTGAAACCCTACATACAACTTACACACACACACACACACACACACACACACTGTACACAAACGGATGTGAGCATTTATATCTCCAGTGAGGCAACCATACAGATATAGCTGCACAATGAGGTGAGAAGGGAGGAGACAGAGGAGAGAGGAAACAAGGATGAAAGGAGGAACATTGCCGGTTGCAAAATAAAAATCACTCAAGGCCAATCTAAAATTAGCAACAAGCAATTTTGATTCTGTAAAACTGGAGTGCATCATTTAAATTGTACATGAGATATGAGGAGGACAAGACTCTCACCCTGGGAGGAAAGATGGGAGGAGAGCAAGGGTGGAGAGCAGGCTAGAAATAGACCAGGAGCACATGTTGAATATGGACCAAAAAGAAAATAAACAGCTTGTAAATATAATCTTTATTCCTGGAAAATTTGTCAGAAATAAAGTTGTGCATCAACCATTAAAATAATAATCTATTAAAAATCGAAAAAAAAGTGGATACAGTCTAAATACATTTAAAAACACATTTCCTTTAAGACATGGAACTCGTGTCTGGAGCTGATATGTAAAAAATGAAAGAGTTAGGTTAGAGAATGTCCTGATTTACATTTTAAAGATTCAAGCTGATATTAGTAACACTGCAGTAGTCCTAAATCTATACCATAATTCTGGTGGATAAGAGCAGTAAAAGCAAATCTAGAGCTCGTAAAATAAGGAAGGATCTTTCTAATGTGAGTACATCAAGAGTGCTGACTCACGGGAAACACTATCAGCACTGATGTGATCAAAATGTCAAAGGCAGCGGCTGAGCTGCTGTGAATGTGCTGACTTGTACAGTATGACGGCAACACAACATGGATGCACATTAAATTACTCTCGTGGATAAATAAAGGTTAAATTAAAAGTATTCGACATAGTCTTCAGCCCAGGGTCACGATGAAGGCCCTGTACACATCTCTGTATGCATTTCGGAGCAGGACATACGGGAAGCAGCTCTCCAGCATGTCCTGGCTCAAGTACGGAGACTCCTCCATGATCTATATGAATCAGTATTAAAAATGTTACAACTCAAGTCACTTCATATTTTTCTGAATTTCCATTGCTATCCTACTAAAAGACCAACATTTGTCTGGCCCCTGAGCTCTTATTTAAATCTAGGACATAAAAACGTTTACAAATGTCCTCCAGCAGGTAGAGCTGGGTACTGGGGAAAAAGTGCATTTGCTGGGGATTATTTTCAAAGGTGAAGTACAATACGTTTGGTGCACTAGTGCGTGAGTGACTGCGGTTTGTGTTGAGTGTAATAAAGGAACAGTTGTGTGGTTCATTCATCCGTTTTCATTGATTTTTGGACAGTACAGCCCTATGGCACAGATAAGATCTATCAGACTGGATCAGGAAAGACTTGTTAATGGGATAATTGTTTTCTTGTGAGGTATGGCAACTTTATAGATTTTGCTGTCAATAAAAAAAAATAAAATAAAATAAAGCAATGTTATAATTTAAACACATTTGGGTCATAATGATTGTCCACAGCATAAAATGGCTGACTGTGTTGTGGATTTCATAGTTATGAAAACTCACTTTTTCATGTGTATTCATAATGTAAAAAAAGCCCCTCTCCATCCATTTTAAATGTCAGCACCACTTTAAAGTATGCAAACTTACTCCAAATGTTTTATAACGACTTCACTAATGACTTTAATGTTAATTATTCATTTATTAGTGCTTTAGAGATAAGAAATAAGCCTTTCTGGAAGACCCTGCAGGCTCGATGGCCTATTGTAAAGGTAAAAAAACTCAATTACTGAGTCACAGAGTTTCCCATTAGTCATATTGTAAACTCATTTAAGGTTAATTGTAGATTTTAAAAATGCATGGCTAGTATTGAACTGGAAGGCCTACCATGTGCAGGAGCAGGTAGATGGATTCTCGGTTTTTGACCTCCACTCTCTCTACATTTTGTCCCAGCTGAAGCAGAGTGGAGGAGGCCATCTGTGGAGCGACACAAAGTTAGACAGAGTCACATAAAACAACTGGAGCGTGTTTTTTTTCCCTTTTTTACACTGCTTGATGTGACTACAACTGGGGCAAAAGACTAGCAGTGTCTAGAGAACTGCTTGGGACCAATAATGGTTGTACAAAAATTCATTGCAGCCTGCTGTGAAACTATTTGAGTGGTACTTTTGACCTTTCAGTATGAAGCATAAACAATTTCACCACCTCTTTTTTCATTTGAATAACACATAGAGGTCTAGAGATCCTAAAAATACACAGCATTTCACACATTTTTAGATTCTGAATTATAAAGCACATCACTTTAAATGATAAGCAACTGTGCATCATGTTTGCCACTCACCAGGAGAAACTCTTTGAGGTGCTGCTCTATGTTCTTGTTCTGAACAGTGAACATGGCAGCAGCCAGGTGGTTGATAGCCTTGGCTAAACAGTGTATGTTGTTGTTGTGGCCTGAGAAGATTAAAAAAAACAAAACAAAACAACAACAAAAAAACAGACAGACAAACAGAAAATTTGCAGATAAACAGAGAGAATGTAATAGGACGTCCTGCCACTTCAGCCAGCGAGAGGATGTTTTTGTAGCAATAATTAGAGAAATTTACTTAATGATCTGTAAAACTTAAGAGGAAGCATGCTGAGCTATCTCCTCAGGGCCACATGGTAAATCTATTTCAAACATGCCAATGGAAAATAGAGACAAAGAAAACAATCAGAGACAAACGCCACCCTGTGCTTTGATAGAAATCTGGGCTATTTGCTGCTCTTAATGCTGCAGTCCAGGCTCGGAGCCAAGGAGTTAGGGTCAGCGGGGCCACGTGCCAAGAGTAACTGTATCAATGCACGTCAGCCAGAGTTATCTGTAAACAAAAGTCTCTCAACAGAAACGTGTTTCTCATTAACTGACATACTTTGCCTCAGACCACATCAGTCAGACTGGAAAGTATGATACACAGAGATGCTAATAAGCTTAGTGTTTCAGGGTGGAGTGGCTTTTGTTATCCACTGTCAGCAGCTGGTAGGGTTGCCAGTCCCGTTTATACAGGATCATTCCATATTTGAATATAAAATGCATCCATGTATCATGTATTGACTCAGTAGGAGAAACGATGTATCCTGTATTTCCATACACGTCATGTCCTCAAAGTCCTGTGAATAATGTGATATCATGTTTTGCTGCGTAACATCCTGGCCTCTAAAATACTTATTGTAAGTCAGAGAGCAGATTTGTGTTGTTTTTGTTACCCTTGATAATTAAGACATAAAAAGTGCATTTAAAATTCTCAGAAAATCTTTGCATCACCATGTGGCAACCCCAGGAGCTGGTGAGTAATGGCTGGAAGGAGTCTAAGTTGTTGAGGGCCGTCTGGAGACTAATTACTGTCAAGTAGTTTGCAGCAGATGAAAATGAGTGAATGAATATGCACCTCCATGCTCTCGGCTGTAGGAAGAGTTGGGGTCCAGGGCCAAGGTGGGCAGAGACACGGCGATGTAGACGAGCAGCAAGCAGGACAGCTTGTACTCTTCATCAATGGACGTGTTATCTGCAGGTTTTTTTTTATAGACGACACAACAAGATGAAAGGCAGTGAAACTCTTTCCTCATCATGACTAATCCGGTAGAGCATCTCATGGTGTCTACAGGAACCACACTAATAATTTTCGTGCTACCTGTTTGCATGTTGCCAATAGCTGTGACGAGGGCAGGGTCGACATCACACTCCAGTCCTGCAGCAGACGCCAGCTCAAAAACATTCAGAGTTACCTGGAAGGCCATAAACGTTAAAGGAGGTTCTGCTAAAACGTCCATCTACAGTTTCTGAGGTAAAGAACTGCTTTCATGCAAGTGCAGTTTAACTCTAGCTTGTGTAGCATGACCGTGTTTTACTCTCTCTCTGTTTTCACTGAAACTCTATGATGTTTTTGCAGTGAAACATTCAAACCTGAAAACCCACTTTTCAGGTAATATTCCATGTGTCTTGTTCATCATATTGTGAACTGTGATAATGTGAAAGACAGGTTTTACAATTTAATTCAGTTGCTAAAATACCACACCCTAAAAATAAATTAAATGTGCATCCAAAATGTTTCTTACTAAGTAAAGTAAAAGTAAAAAATTCCCTCTGTAATTTGGTTGAATTATGCAAGTAATGTTTACAAGTAAATAAAGTTTTACAAAGACAGTATGTATAAACATAGTTAAATATCACCTCTGCATATTGTGCACCTTTTCAGATTGAAATATTTGTCATCTTATAGAAACTTTGACTAGAATTCAAAATTGAAGTTGTGTGTGTTTATTTGCACGAGTGTGCAATGACTGGCCCACTGAGGTTTGGAATGAATTTAATGGACCATTTAAATGTTAATCATTTTATTACATTTTACTGCCCAATTGCCACACCACAAAAACACAGCCAACACAAAGCCAATCCATGATTTGTATTTTTGCACAGCAGCCATAAAAAGTGACATGCAGTATATAGTGATACTAAATCACTAGTGGGTGTCTTTGTCTTGACACAGGTTTTGATCTCGCCCTATTTCTGGTTGCATGGATGACTGGCCTGTCTGGGCAGAATGTTTCCACTGATGTGGTTTAGAGTGCAGAGCTGCAGCAGCCATCAGAGTCTCTCTCACGGAGGCATGAGGGGGCTGCTGACGTCTTTGGGGTTATCCTGGCCCGGGCTGTGGCACGGCTGTTATGCCTCACTCAGAGCCCAGACGTAAGTAAAGGGAGTGGGAGTTCATGAGGCACAGTCACATAGATTGCTCCAGGGGGAGATAAGGAATTTAATTTGGTTGGTACTAAGGAGTACAAAAAAATGGCTCTCTGCAACTCTCCGACTCAGCCCAACTGTTGCTGGCTGTCTGTTATTTAAATAAATTATATTCAGCTTGACATTGTGCCACAGTATAGCCTGCATTCTTAACCTCTGATGGTGATCAGTCACCTCCCTGCAGTCTCAAATGTAAATATACATTTGGATAAATGTTAATACAATAATACGCCTTAAACATAAATTCTCCCACAATAAGTTGACCCTGTAAAAATAAACTGTTAATATACTGTTGATAAACTGTGATGGGGTGATTCATACACAGTGAAAACCTGATTATGGCACTTCATTCCTCTGTGGGAACTCAACAAGTAGTGTTATAAAAATAGTGTTTTACCTTGATGTCAGCTTCAGGGTTGATGAAGTCCCTCAGGCACTTAATGGGCCCGATCAGATATGGGCAATGCTTGTGCAGGATCTATATTTATGAATTATATGAAACAATAGCACTGGTTAAACCTTTATAGTTTGAAGCAACAGCCTTTTTTTTATAATTAAATAAAAATGGGTTACAGACATACCATTACACCTCCTTTTAACCGCACTGCTTAAAGAATAATACATCAGAGCAGCTCAGTTAAACAAGAGGAGAGGTATGTGAATTTGTTCATTTCAATCTGTGTGAGCTGAAATTTGAGCTCTTGTGAAATGAGAACTTGCACAACACTGCAAATGACGGCAGGGCCAGTTTAGAGCTCTAGAGAAAAAACTGAGTGACCATCATGTTCCCTATCTGTTATACCTAGACTGTAATAGCAGGAGTTTTACACCATCGCATAATATTGTTGGACATTACATCTTTCAGACAGTCCTGTGCCATCGACTTGAAGGACAGGATCACCCCGATGATGGTCATCCTCTTCAGCACGTTGTCTCCACCTACAAGTGCACATGAAACTGATCAGGGCCTGTGCTCGTCAAGTATTATGACCATACTTTATATTTGTTGACTTTTAAGAGAATGGGGATAATAATGGTTTAAATGCTGCTAAAAGTGGTGATTACAGTCACATAAAGAAGATAAAACTTCCTTTCAAGTAGGTTGCTCTCAGATTTTTCTCTTATATCTTTCTTTTTGTTGAATCATTAGCAACAGATATCCCTTGGTGTCCTCACACACTGTTTCCAATGATTTAATAAAAGAAAAAAAAATCTAAGAAGAAAACTAATGAGTGTCTGCCCTACATTCAACTCAAGCCATGCCTGGTAGCTCTATACAGAATCTGAAGAGAGCTGCTCAGCTCATTATTACCACTTTCTGAATTATGTTCTCAGCTTGTTTGTCTTGTACCTGGCCACACTCCCTGCAAGTGCTGATGTTAGCTCCCTGCTCTGCATCAGATGGTCCTGGCAGATGTGTTAACTCAGTTAAATGATGTCTCTATTCAAAACTTTCCCTGCCTGTTTGTCCAGGCCCAGTTATATAACTTCAAGTTAGCCTGACTTGAATGGGATACGTACTGAGAGAAGAGTGCTGCTTGTCAGAGAGTGCAGGCATGATGACAGCCCCTGCTCAGTGATTCATCTGTAGTACTCATCCTTCACCTCTTGTTATACTTTCTCCTCTTCTTCCTGACATCACATACCTTGTCCTCCACTTTGTACTTTGCACACTACCACCACCTCCTACTCTTTCTCTCCATTCCTTTTGACCCACTATCTCTTTCTTCACATCTCTGCCCCCGCGTTCTCACTTCTCACCTGTCAGCCTTTTTTTAAGAACGGCCATTTCCTCTGGCTTATCAAAATTGTTCCTCATCTGCACCAGGATGTCCATGTTCTCAATCACCAATTTCTGACAGAGGGGAAAAAGAGGTGAGAGTGAGGGAGGGATGAAACCACCTTCTAGCGGGAGTTAAAGCGGAGAGAGGTCACAGCAGTGTCAGAGCTGCGGCACTGCAGCTCTTCGCTTCAATCATAGGTGTCAAGGTGGAGAGCCTGACATAGCACAGCAGCTCCAAGTGATTTCTTGTATGTGGGGAGCTGCTCTTTTAAAAGAGATACATGAGTCTGACAAAATAAAGAGCGACATTAAAGCACAGGCTGTTCATTTCCCCACAGAATGAGAAATAGTCTAAATTCATCATAATTTCTTGTCTTCACCAGAATATATCTTCAAGGAAATTGTCAAATACTTTGTGCTTAGTGATCTATAAATGAGACCTTTAAAATTTAGTCATAAGATGTTTGGGCAAAAGTTAATTCAGATCTCTCTTAAGGAAGATTATTCCATGGGAATATAAAAATAGGCTTTTAAATGTGTGTTTGCAACAATACAAGACAAACACATCACACAGCAAAACCAGACTTTTGTCTAACTGTCATGTCATGATTAATCTAGCTTTGGTATTTTTCCAAATATGTATGTATGTATTAATCATGTCTTTCCTTATTGGAAATGTAGTCATTTTTCTCAGGATGATTCATCTTATAATTCAGCAGGTCAGAGATGTATGTACTGTACCTTCAGCTCAGTGACTTGGGAGGTGATGTGCCACATCAGGTTCTCACCAAGAAACTTCAGGCCATACGGACCAATTAGCTCCGCCAGGGCTCGTAGCTCTGTTCAGGGGGTTAGAGGAATCATTTGAAAGATTGTAAACATTGTAAGGGGAGTGAAGGATGAACAGAGGCTTAAATTAATGTTGATACCAAGCAGCCAAACCAGCTGAGAACCAGGCTCAGCTGGAGGTGTATCATTTCATTCTTTGAGGCATTTTTACAGGGATCTAATGCAACTCTGAGTCTCTAACAGAGATATTAAGGACATAGATTCCGCCTGGTTTGTGAGTGAAGCTCAATCAATTCTGAGAGAAAGCAAACCTCCCTCAGCTCGACATCTCTGTCTGATTATGGATGGATGACGACGTGTGTGGTTAAAATTGGAGGTGGTTAATGGATGGGGGAGTGAGTCACTGTGAGGCAGGCAGATACCTCTCTGAGGAGTGGATTTAGATCACGATGATGATGAAGTACAGTGGTCTCCAAGGAACCGTGTCTGTGTGCATGCCTCGTAAACGCATCTCCGAGTGTAGGTGTGTGTTTAAAGCCCACGGTTGCTTGTGTGTGCATGAGCCAATGTCTGTAGTGGATTGAAAACCGTCGTAACACAGTCATAAGGAGGGGTCCACCGCTCCCTCCGAAGTAGAGTGGAGGCATGGCGGGAGGCTGTGTGGAGGAGAAACGAGCAATGCAGGAATAGTTATGTGGCAGGGACGGAAGAGCGGGGGAGATGATAAGCAATACTGAAGCTCACATTAGCCAGGCAGTGTCAGAATAAACTGCATGACAGGCTGTGTGAAAGAGTACACCACACACCACCACGGTAACAAGCTCCACATCCTCTTGAGCAATAACCCTCCCCCTGCATGTGGTGTTGCAGGAGTGAATGAGATCTGCAGTTTGTGTCTTTTCAAACCAGTGAGTCATGTCTTGAAAACTTTGTTTTAGTTGTGGCTGTGGCTTGTGCACTAACTTGAAGTCAGTCATGTCTGTCAGTGAGACATCATATTTCTAAACACATCATCATTGCTACTGAAAGAGTGCTGCTTGGTAGTATTTCTGTGAAAAGACATTTAAAATTTAATGCATCCAAGTTAAAGTTCAAACTACACATATCAACTCACAATATATTCTGTGAATTAAATGGCTGTAACAAGATCAGAGGCTGACCTGAAATATCTGAGAACTCCTCTGCTCTGAAACTTGGTTCGTTGTCAGTGGTTTGGTTGACAAAGCAGAACATGGTGGGACAGTGGACAATGAGGGAGTTGCTGGCCTGACGCAAGAGACTCTCCAGGAACCTGAGCACGACAAGCAACACCTCTTGTGAAGAGCAAAGAAAAGCAGAGAGAAACCAACAGGATGTATTTTGCACTGCTTGCTGTGCTGCACATGATTATGCTTCCTGTGCATCTCTTTGTATGATGGTTATACTGTGTGTGTCAGAGAGTTAATATATATTTGGATACATTTGTTTTAAATGGACACTTGGATGTAGCACAGTGAAGATAAACCTATATATCACACACCAGTTTGTGTAGATGGTGGTAATGGTCTTCCCTCCATGGGAGTCCAGTGGTTGTGTTTGCTGCAGCAGGACGTTCCTCACCAGCCGGGTGACGTCCACGCTGATGTAGCTGGAGAGGCTGTGCAGGGTGGCTGTATAGACTCTTATCCCTGCCAAGAGGTCTGTGGGCCGGGCTATCTCCTGGGTGGTCTGGTTGTAATTAGCCATTCTCACGATGATCCTGGAGAAACAGTGTTTAACCAACGTCACTTATCACCGTGCTAGAGCGGACTCGGGGCTGGACAGATGGGACCTTGAAGCAGGTTAAACGAGCCATGGTGACATGGCACCACTCATTTGCTCAGCACATTCAGAGCTCCAGGGCTTCACCACAACATTATTTATTTTTTTGCCAGGGTCCGTCTTTCCCCTGACCAGACTGTATTTACGGTTTTGAGCTATGGAAAGGCCAATTACTGTGAGCACGCTGCTACGCAAGGGTGCTAATTTTAGGGTGACAGGGGAAATAATCATCAGCTAAGACAGGGAGACTAAGCAGAACATATACACAGATTCATCAGGTTGCCCTGGTACCAAGCCCTAATCTAAATAACAGTTAGCATTGAAATGACACAGAGCAGGGTAGTGACATGATAGATATCTTCTCTGATTTTTAAATGGGTGCACCTCCACCTGACAGGAATCAGATCGTAAAGACGGTCCATCACTGTGATGGAGGAAACACAGGAGGACAGAGAGACTGTATGCTGGAGATGAGCTGTATCTAGTCATGCTGGTGTTTTTCCCCTATGTTCTGTTTCAGTGGTTTGACTTGGTTTCTACAGCCTGTATTCAGCACAGAGGTCAGTCTAATGGACAGTATGTGTTTGGGTATTCAGCACATGAGTTCAGGCATAGAGCCAACAGCTGCACATTAATGCACTGACAGGGGAAACAACATTACATAGACATCATGTTTCTTTCACAATAAAAGCAGGTGCTAATGTTCGTCGTTAGCATATTTCTGCCAGGAATTATTTATGAAGACGCTGCAGTGTTGTCAGAAAACATTGAAAGAAGCCAAAGCCTCTGGACCTGATAGCTCTCTGTGAGAGCAGAGGCATTTAGAAGAAGGAAAAATGTGCTAAAATGTCACCCCAGGCAGGTTTTATGCACCATCATGACTCATTATACCATCAGCATTTGTTTAGACAAATATAATAATCCCCCCCGTCCACATTCAGCATACTCAGAGAGGCGTAACTCCAGATGAGAGAGGAGGAACTCTGTGGGGACAACGATGTGGTTGAAGACAATAAAGTCACTGCAGAGACTGTAGGTGGAGCAGAGCTCTGTCAGCATCAGATGCATCTTGTCAACACTAGAAGACAGAGAAAGAGAGAAGGGAGGATGCAAGTCTTTAGGTCAAATATTTTGACAATGACGGTGGTATGGATGTGCTCCCCCCAGACAAATATGGTAATAAACACATTAGGAAACTGTAAAAGCCTCAAAACTGAGGCAGAGGAGGAGAAAGCTGAGAGGAGGGAGAGAGACAGAATTACAACTCTTCAGATTTAATTAAGGAGCTTTGGAGCTGTAGCTATATACAGACTATTACCAAACAATGAATAGACCAACATAAAGTCTGCTGCCAGTAAATGTGTTTCACTAATAGGCTGAAGTGTTTTGTTTTTTTTATTTTTAACAGCTTGATTCAGTACCTGTCAATGGTGACTGACTCAACTGGAAGGGTAATAAAGTTCAAAACCACATACAGCCTTTATTCCATCCTGTTGGTTAAATGCAAGTAATGGGCCAAAGGGTGAAGGAAAAGAATCTGTAGACACAAAGATGAAGTGCAGTAGCCTAACCCTAGCTTTTACAGAACCAGGATCAATGACTGGTGATAATGTTGAACGACAGAAAGCCAGAAAAGCAGGAAAATTATGAAGGGACATGGTAGAGTGAGATAAGAAGAGAAGTAGATGGAGACAATCAGGGAAACAAAGAGAAAAGACTGACTTGGTGGCAACAGTCCGGTCTTTCCTCAGGCTTTCAGCGCCTGGTTTTTCTTTCTGGACCTCTCCTTTCTTTGGCACCGGCTTCTTTTGCTTTCTGTGGCGTGCAGCGCTGATGGTCTCGGCACAGTGCTTGGGCAGAAGCTAAGGGGTAAGAGATGGATGCAGAGAAGGAGAGAGGAAAAAAAGAGAGAAATGGAGAGGGGGAAGAAGAATTCTGTTCAGCAAATATTGAGTAACATGCTCAAAGATAAACATAGGAGTTTTGTGTTCGCATGGCAGGAGCTCAGTCAAAATGTAAACACTTTTGTCATATTTTGCTCAGGGGATTAGAGACACAGCACTGCATTAATCAACTCCAGAGTTGGAGACCTGTCTTATCGCTTTATTCAAATTCTCAAGTCTGTCCTCCGCCTCCAGCTACATCCACTGGTGCCAAGGCGTGACGATAATAATTGCATTCTGATATGGAGTTTGGCAGAATCAATCTGTGCAAGATAATAAGTCTTCCTGAAGAAGAGTCAGATTTCACCTGATCATTTAGGTTGCACTGCTCGGCACATATCTCTAACACAACGCCACTGGTCTGTTTGGCAATTTGCTCCAGGAAGGTCACACACAGGCGCAGAGTCCTCTTCTCCATTGCCTCTATCTGGACATGTGGAAAAAAAACAGCATATGTAAGTGTGCAGTCCAGCTCTGGTGATGATTAACAGGTTAGAAATGACTGAACACTGACCTCTTCTGGGCAGAGAGTGTGTCCACACTGGCTGAAGTGGGAACACGCAGTTGGGAAGGACATGAGGTAACGTTTCATGGTCACCTCCTCACAGCTCTGGTTGAACATCTTCTCAAAGACACGTGGGTAGAAACTGGGGAATAAAAATAATCAAACAGTGAGGGGGGAAGGAGAGGACAGGGGAGGAGAGGAGAGGAGAGGAGAGGACAGGAGAGGAGAGGAGAGGAGAGGCAGATAGAAAGATGTAGAAAAGTCTGTTTCAGAATGTTGCTGTATTTAAATAGGATGTAGAGACAAGTGATTAACATGTGGATTTGTGTGACATGACGGCTACATGATGGCTTTAGTTACCACAAATAAAGCAGGTTTAGGAGATTTTTTTGTTGGTTTGTTTGTTTAATTGTTTTGGCATCTCGTCCACATGGAAACGTCGTTTTGGGAGGGCGAAAACAGTATTTTTTGGAAAAGTCAACATTTAGTCAGCTTACAAAGTTTGAAGACAAGTTTACCGTCTTCTCTGTTTTTGGTGTATTTGTGCAGCAGTGTTACAGTGCACACAGGGCTGCCATATGTACTTCACAGTCATTTTCAGTGGATCTGTGTGTACGCAGATATTTCTTGAGACAACATGGAGGACTTTTTCAAAACGAACAAGAAAACGCTCAGTGTCCGTGTGGAACCCTAACACCAACATACAATTCCCACCTGTCCAGGTTTCCCAGGATCGCTCTTCTTTGAGCAATTGTGCTGGAAATAAATTTTAATATTCTTAATATTTATATACTAATACTTCATGATCTCTGACATGTTTGTTATGTCATTGTGATAAATGATGATAATGTAATGATGTTGAGTCAAAGAGTGAAGAATGTCCTAAAGTTTCTGATGCAGTATTTCTCCTTGAAAAACACGGATCCTAAAATTGCAACTTTATTCTCATAATAAACAAAATGTTGTGATTTTATCCATAAAATTGTTGCTGTATTCTTATAATGCCAATCTCTTTTTTTCCCTCAATGACACCCACATACCCTCTCTCCCCTGGGTGCTGCTAATCTGCTGCTAACAGCGACAGCTTCAGCAGCAAAGCATAAAGCCATCTGCCTGTCACCAGGACGGTACAGAGAGCTGGATGGAAAGATACAGTTACAGTTTCTCCTGAGAGCTGAACTGAACCAGTCATGAGCTGCAGTATATTTATAAAGCAATAACTTTAGATTTTATATGTATCTTTCCATCTGCAAGAGTTGAAGCTGTGTAAATAATATAAGATGTAAAAAGTGAAGATGCTGATTCATAAAGGCACATTTAACATTTACAGTGCAGAAGTGTGACCTTGATCTCCACCCCGCTGCTGTAAAATTTACCATATCGATGTTCCTTAAATTTTTTAAGGTGTGTTTACACACACACAGATTCGAACTTTAAAGTGGACCTATTATGCTTCTTCAGCTTTTCAGACTTATACATATACATATATATTGGATACTGGTTCTAGAGGATGTGGAAGTGCCATATGAGGTTTATGCATTTGGAGGTGAGGCCTGCAGCTGTTTTGGACAGAAGAAACCTAAGTCTTGAAGTAACCTCTGTTCATGAGAAACTTCAGGTTGTTCAGTCTCTACCTCCAGATCAGATTCAGGATCCAACACATACGACTGTATTTCATACGCTGACATTTTCAAAGTTTAGTAAAGTTCTCTCAACTCGTGGACCGGCAAAATGAAGAAGTGGGGCTCGGCAGCGCTCAGCAGCCGTTCAGAAGTCGGCGAGAGTGTGACCAATCACAGCGGAGTGGGCTCGGTGGGAGGTGGACATGGACGAGGGCCGGGGGGTGGAGTTAACTACACAAACCGTTTTTGAGGGATGCAGGAAATACACGGAAGCGATGCAGTGAGAGGCACAGTGTCCCAGAGACCTACAAAGCTTCCTGTGAAGGCAATCGTGTGTAGCTGCTCTAGAGGAGTCCAACATCAAATACAAAATTAGTGTAATAGGTCCTCTTTAATGTTATCTCTGGTATGTTAAAACAGTGGTTCCCTGCCTTTTTTGTCTTGTGTACCCCTGACCCCCCCTGAGCCGTCAGACCCTGAGTTCCCCCTCACTACGTGTTAATGATCCTTCAAAAGTGGTCAAATGAAACAAAACACAACTGATTATTTAAAAGAAAATGATTTAATTTTTCTCTTTAATTTGCATGAAGACATTTTACTTTTATAGTGTAGTGAATTTTAAATAATACATTTGAATTTTGTTTGAATTAAACATAAAAAATAAATAAAAATCTTTCAGCCTTCAAAATAAAATACATAATACATAAAAATAAATAACAATCAGCCTTTGTCCTTTTAAAATCTTGTAACATTTACAACTATTATTCTTATTATAGGATTTCATGGCAAAAGACATACTGAGGCAGATCAGCGTTAGATCCGCAAACATACAAGTGAATCCATACAAAATATAGTCTCCACTGAACTGGCTGTGTTTAAGTTTGGCCTCTTTCTTCTGTTTGTCAGTGGGCTCCCCTAAACCCTCTCCTGAGTCCTGAGCAACTAACTGGATGTTTGAGCCATTTATCCATGTGTGCTTGCAGCTAGCCTAGATTTGGCAAGGCAAGGCAAGGCAATTTTATTTGTATAGCCCATTTTTACAAACAGTTTGTCTAAAAGGGATTTGGCTGTTTTGGTGTTTGGCGTGGCCTTGGTGTGTGTCTTCACAGAGTTCTGCCACAGGAAATTGTCTCCTGGGGGCAAATAGTTGTGGCATGCACCGTGACCATTTTACCAACCGGGAATATTTATCATTTTGGAGAAAAAAATCAATGAATGTTTCCACGAACCCCCTGCAATGTGCTCGTGTGCCTCTAGGGGTACACGTACCCCTGGTTGGGAATCACTGTGTTAAAGCAGCACACATATGCTCATGTTGACAACGGACAAACAGCAATCCCTGATGACAGGTGCTGTCCTGTTTTCACAGGCTGTAAACTATACTGTTGACATCTGTATTTGTATGTGTGTGTGCGTTCTACATCAAAGGCCCGAGGAGCTAATGAAGCACATCTCAGCTGGTCTCTATAAATCTCTCACTGTTCTCAGCTGTCACGTCACACCGCCTCACAACAGTGGCTCCCAGTGCAACAGGAAAATACCCTAATGCTTTTAATACGGCAGGTTAAATAACAAACATCTAACTCAGTACAAAAAGGTTAGTGCCCCCCCCGTGTGTCACTGTGATTGATTACACAACAAACAGGAAGTGAATTCCAGTGATCCTTAAGAAGTAGTTCAGAAGTTCAGTCATATAACTGACGAGTTCATCATTTACAGTTATTTCTTTCAAATTTTGAATCAAGATCACAAATTCATTAATGAACCAGTTCTCATTCATTTGTTCAGTTTTATTTGTTTTAATAAATAGGCTGCTATTCTTTGTCAGTGGAACCTCCTGCTACCATCCATCACTGCCGCTCCCAGACTAAATTAATTATGGTAACAGTGAAGAACCACAGACACGAGTCGCATTTAAAACTCAAAGAAAACATTAGAGATTGCAGAAGTGACTGACGTCTGGACTTTTTCAGACCGAGTGCCATGATTTGCATAAAAATCTCTTTAGTTCCTCTCTGAGCCTTCATCTGTTTGTTCATAAAAACTGCTTCAAATGCTCAAGCAAACTGGCCTCAGCCACCGCAGATGTGTCTGTACGGTCCGTGGGCCATGTCTATGCAGACATCATACAGCGTCATAACTGAACATATTTATGCATAACATTACCTTTGTTAAGGGCTGAGGGTTTGAAGAAGACAGTACCGGACAAACCTCAAAGGACCATGTGGAGGAGGTCATAGGAATATGACACTTCATATCTGAGGACTCTCACAATTTCTCTCTCTCTTTGGGAGTCCTATGTTTCATATGTCTCATGATTTATTAGTTAAATGGGTTTTTACTGTACTTTATCAGTACATGCACCACCCACTTACAGGATGAAACATGAAACGTTCATTATTTATTTTCATGGCTTTTCAAACCTGTGTTTTTCCAACTGTGATGAGTCTAACTGTGGGTGCACGTGTGTGTGTACGTGTGTGTTTGTGTGTTGTTGATCTATGGCACCAGAAGCAGTAGCAGCCTTATTTGTGGTCATTTTCCTGCTGTTTTAACAGGCCGACTCTGTTTGTTTGTTTGTTTTTTCAGGTGGACAGGGTGTGGGAAGCCCTGCAGGAGGCCAGTGGCAAGCACATGAACACACACACTCCTGGCGTGAACACAAACACTCCCAGGAGTAAAGACACACAGAGCGGCGTGACTGCTGTCACCGTCCATTCTCATGGTCCAGGCCTTCTCATCTGTGGGGGTGTGGATGAAATTATGGTGATTATTTTCTCCACTCTCTCTCCACTAATTTGAGAAATGTTTTCAGTTTAATTTAAAAACTGTCACACTGACTCACCTGGTAGTGTACCATAAAGCAGCCTGAGGTTTAGTCCCACCTCAGTCACCCTCTCTCTGCCTCTTTCCCTGACTTTCCTGTCTCTGTGGATTCAGAACACCTCAAAAAATATTAATATAAAAAAAAAAATCTTAAAAATTAAATGTGTATTTTAAAACACTGATCTCCAGTAGGTACCTGTGGACTTACAGGCCAGGGGCATCAAACAGTATTGAATTACTAAATTAGACTAAAAAGTAGCAGATGAGTCAACCACCACTCATGTCTGCTACCTGTGCTGGTCTGATCCCACCATGAGTGAAGTGACCCCACAGTACGCACACACCTCACTGTAAACTCAAGTGCCTTTATGACATAATAAAGCAAAAACAAAAAAAAATCAATAAGTGATGAGACTTAAGGAGAGTGGATCTTTGTCAGTATGCAAACAGAGACAAAAACAATGTGTTTTTTTTTAATGAAAATTAAAAAAAAAAAAACTTGTCAGTAATCAGATGTGTGAATCTTCTTTCAAAAGACAACATGTTCAGATGAATCATCACCCAGCAGTTAAGAAGGAAGTGAGGTTTCCTGTGAGGTTTGGTAACAGGTGACTGACCCTGTCGCTGTCAATTTCAATCCAAAACTGTAAATTGAGAGCAGGACAACATCACCCACTGGTGACAGTGTACACTGTGAAACGTGTTTGTCAGTTTGCCCCACATCAAAACCAGCGGAGACCCCACTCACCCACACCTGGTGAAAATCACTGAGGCCTAACGTTCCAAAATAAGAGTCTCATGATCACACCCTCTTCATGCAGGGCCAGGTGTGTGAAGGTGTGGACGTATGCAGGGTATGACACAATTCATAGTGTCCTTGCCCTGTTAATCACCCTCTTCACCCCATACAAACATATTTACCTTTAAACATGGTCAGACAACCTCAGATACTGCGGCTCCCTCTGTCACCACCTAACACAACACTAAAACTCTATTTCCATATTAACTTATGGGGACGTCTTTGATAATGTGGTGACTAAACAACACAGACAGGTAGCATGTAGCTACATTCACGTGTGCAAATGCTCTGATTCCAAAAACGGGTGAGGAGGAGAGAAAAAAGGAAAGTGAGAGGGCAAAGTTGAAGTTAGAGTAAACAAGCAAATTCACAGCCATTAGAAGGATGTTGACTGTTGAGACAGTTTCAAGACAGATTGAGAGGAAGCAGCTAAAACTCTGACAGCCCTGTGAAAGAAACAGAAAATCTTCCTTCCTTCTTTGGTCAAAAACAACACCATGCGCGTCTGTCTTTATCTCCCCTCTTACTCCGTCTCCTTCCTGCTCCCACTCTCCTTCCTCTGCACCCCCCATTGTGAGCTTGTTATGGTAGATGAAGTGGTAGACCCTAAAATCACCAACTCGCCGCATTCCCACAGCGCAGCCAAACTAACCCTGAGGTCAAGGATCAGAGCTAAATGCTGCCGCGCTATCTGGGAATCCAGTGGGCGGCTTTGTGGCTGTTTGCTGGGAGTCAAAATAATTTAGGGTGGCATCTGCTGAAAGTGTGGCTTAATAAACAAACCTAAAAAAAGTCACACAGACACACACAGAGTCTCATATAGTTGACTGAGTAGATAATGAAGCCATAAGCTGGAGTAATAATCACTTGGAAACACAGGCAGGCTCTATTTTCCTCGTGAAGATGTTCAAATTACTGGATTCATGCTTTCTGATCACTGTGTAAATCACAGACAGTCGAACAACACAACAGCTTGATGTTTATACCCACCGATCAGGTATAACCACCTGCCTAATATTACACAACAATCTGTGATACACTGTGTAGTCTAATAGCTTTCTATCAGAAGCAGCATGAACTTCTTCAGCAGTTTGAGCAACAGCAGCTGGTCTGTTGGATGGGACCACACAGACCAGCCTTCTCTCTCCACATGTATCAATGAGCCTGTGGCCGGTTCACCACTGTTCCTTCCTTGGAGCACTTTTGATAGATCCTGACCACTGCAGACCAGGAACAGCCCACAAGAGCTGCAGGTTTTCACATCTCTGACCCAGTCGTCTTGTCAAACTGGATCAAATCCTGACGCTGCCCATTTTTCCTGCTCTTCAACTTTGAGGACAACATGTTCACTTACTGCTTAATATATCCCACCCACTAACAGGTGCCATGATGAAGTGTTATTTAGTGTTATTCATTTATTCTCCTGTCAGTGGTCACAATTTTATGCCTGATCGGTGTGTGTGTGTATACATATACATACATATATATAGATATATATGTATATTTGTTTGTAGGCATCATAACAAATATAGTGTTTAACAATGGTTTCAATAGCTCAGTTGTATCAAACCAGGGGACATTCTGCTAGAGATCTTGACTGAGAGAGAAAAAGAAGCCACAGGAAAAAACAAGCGCAATGGAAAAAATAATGGCAGGGCATTCATTGTAAATGTTACAAGCAGTGAGCATTCTTTTTATAAGTGCTCTTCATTGATCCTGCCTGTCGGCAGCAGAGTGCTACATTTCCACCCCCATCTCTCCAGCTCTGTCTCTTTTCCCAAAAGCAGCTACAAGTCAACAACTCTGACTGTGTTTTTTAAGTGCTTCTCCAAAAAATGAGGGTGTGTGTGTGTGTGTGTGTGTATGTGTCCATTGAGTTTACTCCAGTGGCACACATTCCTTAGCCTCTGTTAGCATTCAGCCCACATAGGTCATGGCCAGCAGGCTTTTGTGTTCATCCAGCCTGGGTGTCACTGCAGTACAGTGGGTGAGTGTGTGTTTGTGTATACCAATGGGCGAGAAAGTCAATGGGAGCCGTATACACACAAAACGCACACATGTTGCTGGTGAGTAACACTCAGGGACAATCAGGAGGTTGCAAAAGCTTTTAAAGAGAAAACTTGTTGAAAAAGCTCAGTGGTCTCACACCTCCACATAAAACGACACACAAAAAGGAAGAGGGTCAGCGGAGTTACATCTCCAGCAAGAACTGTACCCGTGTGCTCTCAGTACAGTTCAGAATCCTCTGCTTCAGCCCAGCTGAAGTTATTTTTCCCAGTCTGACTCGCACTGAAACTCAAGAGACACGTTCAAATGGTCAAAGCACAAGAAGGTGAAAAAAACTGCTGTAAATTCAAGGTCCTTCACTTTTCATGTCTCCTGAAAACATTTCCACTGTGTTATGTGTATTTGCAGCTGCTGTGTTGTCAAATTGAGGAAGTTGTTGTTTTTTTGCTTACGGTTAGTTCTTGTGTTTTATATATTTGCATGAGTTTTCTTCATTTACAATGTGTAGAACTCTCATGGACAGTTTCAGCTGTTCATGTTCCTCAGAGTAGTAAATCTGAGAGAATGCTGCCATCCATATGTACATGTAATATATGGTCATATATATGGTGTAATATATGGACATATAAAATAAACACACAAACCCATAGAAATGTGAATAATTTCATATATATTGAAATATGGCTGATGTCATTTTTTTTTTTTATACTATACTACTCACGGAGACACTGGTCTATTTCAGATCAGCGGCAGCAACAGATCTGAGGTTGACTGCTCTCTGGCAGGGTGCCACCTCCCTGATTCCATACATTGATCCATGGATCCATCTAAGAGCAAGGCCAAAGGCACCTGTCAGGTCCACACCGCTACGCAGAACAGATTCATTTCCTGATCCTCTCCGTCCCAACATCTTGAGCTGAGTGAAAGATACGATATCCTGAGTAAACAGGACTTTCTGTCACATTCTGGTCACCTGCCACCAGAAGAAAGCCTCTAGAGCACAGCATAAAAAAACCACAACACTGGGTTAGAATAAAATTACAGACAATCAAGGGTCTTTCTGCACTGTAGAAATGTAAAGGATGGAGTCACATCACACCACTGCCTCCCCAGAAAACCCACACACTTCAATGCACTTTGTCTCCTCAGGCTGAGCCCTGTTCAGTTACGCTTTAGTCTTTAGTCAGGAAGAAAAATCACATCTGGAAAAAACAACAAAAGACTTTGTTTAGGCAAAGTGGCTCTGTCCTCAGCAAAGGTTGGAGTTTTAACTAACATCATTATATGAGTTATGTCATGGAACATTTGCTTTGATCTTTGTCTGTTTGCAGGTTATATGAATTAAGTAAAGTAATTCATATAGTAGTATCACTAAGGCCGGACTGTGAGGCAGAATAACACCCTGAGAAAAATATAACCAGAACCTATTTTAATAGTTATACAATTTCAGATGTCATTTATGTGTTTTTAGATAACTATATGATCTGTCATTTCTTCCCTAAGACCAGAGGTTACGCTCATCACTGATCTCTTACCAACAGAAAAAGAGACACAATGAACCATTGCATGATTCTGGCTATTCCCCACCTTATAATGTGTATGTATTTTTTTGCAAGTGCCCCCCAAGGTGTCTTCAGTACATAACATTCAATTAAAAAGAAAAGTCACGGCTGAAATGCTGACAGTGAAAACCTTCAGTGAGAGTCTGCCTCATGCCCCACAGCCATTATAAAGACTGGAATGTAGCAGGTTTATTAGCATTGCCTGGGTCTAACTGTAGTAGTGGGCTCTTTTGTAACAGATGTGCTGTATCATTATTTCACCAGCTGACTCATTCTCTTAACCTGAATTTAGACAGTTTTAAAAAATGGAAGTCAACAGTCAAATGGATGTAAAAGGGACAGACAACATATTTAGGGTCTGAGCGGACGACAGCGTCAGACACACTTCAGAGCAATAATATGTCTGTATGCTGAATACACATGTTCCTGTTTCTCCTGAGACCTCCATGAGTAGGCTTTAGCCTCACTTGAACTCTCGCTGAGAGATGCTTGACTGCTAACACAGACTTTCCTTCAGATCTCTTCATTATTTTTCAGACTTCCTCATTTAAGCGTTCTGCTGCTCCATCTACACTGAATTCAAACTGTTTTATTTTTTTTTGTCTCTGACTCATTTCTCATCTCTGCTCATGCATCAGCCATTAAACACACTAAATTGCTCCACACCACATTTCCTCTGCAGCCATAATGTGCTTGGCTTTGCGGGAGATGTGACACTGTCCCACATTATCTCACATCATTACACACAAATGCCCGCACGCAAACACATGCATATACACACACACATAGAAGAAAATGAAACCAACAATCACTGAGCGATGGACACATCCATATCTGATCGTATTTCTCCCATGTGTGATAAATATCCCCCCACCCTTTTTCATTTCCAAATCACTTTTTCCGAAGGCACAGGATGGCTACTGTTTCTGCTGTGTCTGTTGGTAACTGGGTTCAACATTGACATCTCACTCTCAGGAATGGTAGACTTCGAGCAGTTTGTCCTCTTTTCTTGGTGATGGTGACATTGTGCATGTGTTCAGAGCAGATGAGGAAATTGGAACTTGCTTGAAATGGATCACAATGCGAACCCCTCATATGAACTACAGCCATTTGTATATTAAAGAAAATGTAAAGAAAAACAAGCCACAGTTGTTTATTTAGTATAAACGTTAGCTTGCCACGCCTGGCTGGCTTACTACACGACCATTCATTCATTCATTCATTTTCTATACCGCTTATCCTCACTAGGGTCACGGGTGAGCTGGAGCTGGACTTCGGGCGAGAGGCGGGGTACACCCTGGACAGGTTGCCAGTTTATCGCAGGGCTAACATATACAGACAAACAACCATTCACACCTATGGGCAATTTAGAGTCACCAGTTAACCTAATGCATGTCTTTGGTCTGTGGGAGGAAGCCGGAGAACCCGGAGAACATGCAAACTCCACACAGAAGGGCCCCAGCCGGCCGGCGGGTTCAAACCCAGAACCCTCTTGTTGTGAGGCGACAGTGCTAACCACTGCACCACCGTGCCACTATGGTCACTACACGACCAACAATATTTTATTATGGGTTGAGTTTTTACACTAGAGAAGAGCCAGTGCTGCAGTGAGTGAAACACTGTCATAATGCAACATTATATGTAATAAAAGAGCAACACTGTTGCGTTAATCTTTAAACATTGATCAGCAACTGTTATGGATGCTAACAATTAGCCGTTTGCCTGAGACATGTAGCTTTAGCCTAAAACATTTTGAATGTCATCAACCATCTCATATCATATCACATTGTACTTGTTTTAAAGGTTGTCAGCCACAGATGGAGTTTTTAACTAAAGTGACTGGATTGGTTTTAACTGGCCGGCTACATCTTCCATCAAGGAGACAGTTTTCACAAATGATCATTAATCTGTGGCTAGACATCTATCAATACTAATGGGCTAGGATTGACCTTGGATCAGTTTGTTATCCATTTCCTGCTTGTTGTCTGTACCTTATTTTTGCTCGAATTCATTAGAGGTGACTGAGTTATTGGGGTCGTTTACATCATTTTCAGTTAATAAAGCCAAGTAGCTGGTTTCAGCAGTTGCCAGGAGCCAATAAATATAAATATTGTATAAATATGCCAGTTTAAGAATTGTTATTGACATACTCTTCTGACCCTAGCACTGGACAATGATGTCCAGTCTTCATCCCCATGTATCACTGACTCAGTTGGTTTTCAAACTAGTAGGCTTTAATGAGCACAACAGCAGACAGGGAGGACTGAGAACATGCACAGTGACTCAGCTGTGTATAGACACTGTCCATGTGCTGTTAGAAACAATACCACCAACCAGTCACTTTCAGGAAGTTTGTATTTTTATATGCTTTATTTGCTTGTGTCACGTGGTGATTTCCAACCTTCCAACCTGCCAAAATACCTTTCATCAATTGTCATATGAGGAACAGCTTCACAGTCAAAGTGAGAGGAGAAATGTCGCATTACATGAGCATAATAGGTCTTGTGGCAGCAAAAATAGGTATTTAAGCCTCCAGTGTTTGAGTGTCACTGCTGGACGTCTGTGGAACAGGATTGTCCACACATGCTATAATGCAATTTCGCATTGCTTAAGCCTCCTCTGTGAATCAGACAGTGTCTCAGCGCGGGAATAAAGCGTAGGAGACCGCATTATACTGTGTGTGGGCAGTTGTTTTCTTTGAAAGAATTTTGCTCTGATCAGCGACCAGTTTTGAAAATGGTCAACCAAAAATGAAGATTCCTGTTCTGTTTTTACACACACACACACATATATATATAATCATATTCAGGTAATTTCTGATGTTTATTGCAAGGCGTTCTGTGGGAACTTAAAACTAAAATGCTGACACAGGTCAAATTCTCTGATGGTTAACAGCATTCATTCCACCTGATAAAATCACACATGCACATCCAGTGCATGCCCTGTTGGCAGTGCCCGAAGCAGTGACCGCTGATTCGACTCACGACTGAGACGATCTTTACTGCATGTCATTCCTTCAGTTTCTCTCCCTCCTTTCACTGTCCTATCAAATGACCAAAAAATAACTTTAAAAAATGTTTTCAGTCGACTCTTTTAACATTCTGAACATTCTCACTGCATGCTCTTTGGAAATCTTTATCAAAGCAACCCAGGCTGGCTGACTTTCCACTAGGGAATTATTTCATGCCAGTGATGACCCCCTGTAATGAAATTTTGGCAAGCCATGCACATTGTAATCTAGTTTTGGAAGTAGAAGAGATCGTTGGAATTGAGGGATATCCCTCTCTATTGCAGGATTTTGGGATGTACATAGCTTGTCATAATATGCCTCGAAGCAATCGTGTATCCTAATGGTGTCTGTAGTAATAGAGCACTTAGAAGTTTCAATTTCGTGAATAGCTCCACTGGCCTGTACCTGCTGCCCTGAGAGCAGATCAGGGCCAGGTTTATCGCCCAATTCAAACTGTTTATGCCTCACTTTCAAAAGTAGAGTGTTAATTTGCTGAGAGAAAATACTGATATATTCATGTTTTAAATTTACAATCTCCTTGATTAAAGGCAAAGTTCCTTTTTATACTCTTTTCCCTGCATAGCAAGGCAAGGCAAGGCAAGACAATTTTATTTGTATAGCCCATTTTTACAAACAGTTCGTCTTAAAGGGTTTTACACAGCATCATTACAACATCTTCTGCCCTTAGACCCTCACAGCGACTGAGGAAAAAGTCCCAAGAAAACCCTTTAACAGGGAAAAAATCGGAGAAATCTCAGCAACAGAGGAGGGATCCCTCACCCAGGACAGGCAGACGTGACAGAGATGTTGTATACAGACAAGAAAACAGTTGACAACACAGAATATGGGAAAACATGGAAATGGAATCAGTTGGTTAACAAAAATGATGGACGCAGGAGAGGCAGGGAGAGCAGGCCAGCGTGATGGGACTACTGGATGAGCAGGGAGGGCAGGCTGGTTTAACAGCAGGAGAAAGGAGGTGATGGAGGAGGCGGTTGGTGCAAAGGGATGGAGCTCTTGAGAGATCTGTGGAAACACAGACACCAAGGCCAAACTACGAGGTGCAACCTCGTAAGAGGTAAAACCTCTTATTTCTGCCTCAAGAGCTGCCTATAAATGCTGCCTATATATAAAGTCAAATCTCTAACATCCATTGTGTCATTACAGAGTAAATACTACTTTATTGCAATTGAGCATTTTCCAAAGAAGGTTTCTCTGTTAAGAAGATGGGGATGAAATTTCCGCCTTTTGTGGGTCTTTTTTTTCTACCAAGGTCAATGCTAATATCCAGCTGTCAACAGGAACAAGATTTGGTGATTTCATCAAGTTATTTAGCATTGTTGTGGAAACCAGAGGGTTCACAGGTGCATCTCAAAAGATTAGAATGGGGGGAGGAGGGTTAGCTGTGAGTTTTCACTACAGTGAAAATATGCAGTCTGACAGTGTAGGGGGGGGTCCATAGAGAAAAAAGCTACCAAACTTGCATAGTTCCCCTTTACGGCTTCCGTGTGTTAAATGTGAGTCTCTTGTAGAAACATGATGTCAGCATGCAGCTCATGCAGGTGAGAAAATGCCTTGACTCCTTTTGGTGGGTTCTTTAAGCGTCTTATATTCCAAGAAGTTAGGCTGATAATGAGACCACTCATGTCACCTCTTTTTATGAGTTCAACCACTTAGACAAAAAAAGAATATACTGCTCCAAATCCCTGCTGTGTCTTTCTAAAGAAAGAGGATATATATAAACTCTGCATAGCCATGAAACTGCTGAGAAATGAGCATATCCGTAGTAAAGTAGCTCCTGACAAAGCAATCTAACACCTAATCAACTATCTCAGCTCCATATCACCCCCATGTAGTTAAATTATCACACTCCTTTTTGATTTTCATCTGAACAGCATGGTGACAACAGTTTTAAAGCCTTCCAAGAGATAGCATCAGAGATAAGAACAGGTACAGGCAAGCTTTTGTTAAATGCATGTAGGAATCAGGTCGGAGTTAGTGAACAAATTGCTACTGAGCTCAACTGAACTGAAAAATGAATGAATCAGTTCAGTGATTAAGTTGAGTTCGATAGTTCCTTTGAAAGAAACGTTCACAAATGACACAACACTAAACAGAATCCTTTGTACATTTGCATTAGGACTGTGAGTCCGCGACTGAGAGAGAGGAAAAAAAAGTCTGCATTGAAAAGTGTGAGTTCAACCTTGCACAGCTTTGTTGTTTGTTGTGTGTGTAAGAGAGAGAAGCCCTGTGATTGCAGTTCTTTGAAGAAGAAGAGGGCAGTGTGATGGTCACCGCTGCTTCACGTCATCCTCACAAACACACCTCCAGCTGCAGATATCACACCAATCTAGCTCACCTCCTTGCTCCGGCTCTGCTCTCCCTGGAAACTCTCTTTATGTGTCCTAGTTAAGCTGTACTTCACTCCTGCTCTACTCCATAAACTGACACTCCACAACAAACAGATAAAACCCGTCGCTGTCGGAGTGCCTCCCAGGCTGAAAGCGTTACTCGCTGCATCTTCTTTCACCATTAAAATTGTTACAATTTGTGTGTAAATGTTTGCTTTGGACTAAGACTGGAGCTCTGATTTAGGTGAGCCAGCTAAAATTGGTGTCAGGGAAGCTAACGCTGACAGATGCGTTTCTCTTGTGAGGCGTATAGGTGCCAGAGAGGGTTCATTGTCACTATCGCTGCCAGATGCAGGCTACGACAGGATCTGTGGCATGACATCATCATCTCAATGCACAGAGTGAAGGTGAAGAAGCCTGTCAGTAGCATGCTTCTAATTTCAAAGCTGCACTAAGAGTTTTGTATTAAAAATTGTTCAAATGACCACATGTAACACGAAAGATGTTCATAATGACATATTACCACTCAAACTGCACTTCCTTCCAGATCCACATTGCATTTTTATTTTTTAGTGCTTTTAGCTAGATCACTATAACTATAATTTAGAATTTCCCTGTCTCACTGACTGACTGTCTGACTGACTGACTGACTGACTGACTGACTGTCTGACTGACTGACTGTCTGACTGTCTGACTGACTGACTGACTGACTGACTGACTGACTGACTGACTGACTGAATTTGAAATTTTGGTTTGGGGTGATTTCCAGGAAGAGTAGTGCTTCCAATACACTGAGCCTCATCTCTATTTCATGTCTATTGAATTCATCATTATTACTAAAGGTGACATATGAATAAACATAAGATTCCCTGAGCAGAGAGGAGAGTAAGACTTGATACTAACCACTATAATGAATATCATGAATTTCCCTTTGGGGATTAATAAAGTAATTTGTATTTGTATTGAATTGTATTTGTATAACCAACTCAGGTTAAAACCCCAACCTTAAGGCAACAGCCTGAAAAATTAAGTAACTAAAAAGATACTCCAGTACAGCTGAAATTACAGCTCTGTCTTCACTCATGCGTTTATTTATCAGGATTTGCCAATAGGAGATCCAGGCACTTACACTACTTGACCCGGCACCAAACATCCACACAGATAAAGTTCACTTAAACGAGTACATACTGGACCGACATTTAACAGATGGAAAGAATTATGACTCCAGATGAATCAAAAATGTTGCCCTTTGTCTTCTGGAAGTGTGAACAAGCAAATGTTGTCCATAACAACTTAATGAAGAGACAATATGTCATGTTGTGTTCGCAGCTCGAAGCTAAACTCTCATGTGAATTTGCACTTTTGACCAACTGCAAATAATCTTTAAACAGCTGACCTTTGAGGGAAGTTGTTATTTTATCTGTGCTACAGCATTCAGTTGTTTTTATAACTCTGCATTGTCCCTGTTTCATTAACACTTCTGGCAATAATACTTTCAAAGTTTATGGTCCCATATATAGGATAATGGTACTACAGAGAGTAACTGGCCCTCAAAAGCTTCACCTTCCTTCCTTCCCTCCGCCTTTTATTCCCTCCCTTCGTTCCTTTCTTCAATTTCCCACAGCAAAAAGATTTTAGTTTCACATTGTGGGAATAATGCACGAACAGTGTGGACCATAAAATTGTCTAAAAACGTTGCAGCCACATCATATATAATGATTCAGCGGAAATCTTCCCAGCTGACATTTTGATTGATCTCCTACCACAGTGCCAGAATTTGATTCAGACAAAACAAGAGGAATCTCCAGAATGTAAATCAGCGGGGATGCTCCTTGTCATTGCAGCTTTATGAGTCTCATATCGTCTCCCTGTCATGCTGTATGTGACATTGCTCTCCTTTGAGTTAGCATTGGACCGTCTCACCTGAGGCGTCTCCAGGTTACTACCTCTGCATCACATTCTTACACAATTTTAATCACTTCCTTATTAATTTAACTTTGTTTCCACATCCACACCCTCTTTGGTGGCAATAATCTACTGGAAAAGTTTTTATTATTTCCACTTAAACTTTGAATTTTGAGTCCTAAACAAATCATAATGTGCTCCTCACTGACTGTGCTATGGAGCCGTGTTTCCACTGCAGGAACTCTGAGGTCATTTTATCGTTTATCGTGTCCCCGTACTGTAGCAGGAACTGCCCTCGAAGGACCACGTCCCGGAACATTTAAGGGGGCTTAATGAGTCCCTGCCTCGGGGTAGGTATTCCAAGCGGATCCTAAAAACTCCCAGGTGGGGCGCCAACAGAGAGCACAAAAATCAGCAGCATTCATAAACTCAGCAGTATTAGACAGCTTCCACACAGCGGAAAAAAACAACAAGAGCAGTAAAAGAATAACTGCCACACAACAGCTGCGCATCGATCAAAATCTGTTTTTCTTTTTTTTTCATTCAAAAACAGACACCACTACAAATGAAACGATTAAGTTCAACAATCGAAGCTGTTGCACATTATGTCCCCTCAAGTGTCCGGAGGGTCCTACACAGGTTCTCCTCTGCAGGGGAGACAAAGCGGCCTAGAGGACGGAGTGAGAGGACGTTCCTGTAAAGTTCCTGCCTCCTAAATTTTAGCAGAGGACGTTTCCTTAGTGGAAACGGGGCTTATGTTGCTACATCAGCAATAACATCAATACTACAATTTGACGTATGTAGAGAAACTGGGAAATTGGCCTGATAAAGTTTGCTGCATTTTAGTTGTGGGTTTGGAATTGGAACAGGAGCTGTGGCATCAGATTCTTAAAGAGACACATGACTCCTGTTCCACTGCATGCTATTGTTTGAAGTTTGTTGTGCTGCTGCTGCTGCTGCTGCTTTTAGTTCAAATACAGCAGAGTGAGTGTTTGAATGTGAGAATTTTCTTGTGGTTGTGTGGGTGGTATAGTCTGTGACTCAGGGGCGCAATTACCTACTTTCTGAGTGGTATGCAGACACATTACTGCCCCACCACCACCCCCACCAAAATAAAACAAAACAAAATTGAATGTTTAAGTGTATAAATCTTACTTTTTCCAATGACTTTCAATGATCTAGACTTCATCAAGTATGGGCTATAAAGACTTAAAAGTTTATTTTGAAGTACAAATTACACTGTAGCCACATTCTCACACCTGAATGAAACGGACTTAGTGTTATATAGAGCAGTCTTCATTCATTATGGTAGATATCAGAGTGATGACATCAAGCAGCCTAAGAAGACTTGAAATGCAGGCCTACATGTTTTAGTATGTAGTTTTTAATATGAAACTTATAAGGTTTCTAAACTATAGCAGCCGAACCACATATATATATATTTTTAATATCCTCATTGGATATCAGTTATTGATTGGACGCTGCATCTGATCAGACTTATTATATCGTGGTGTTAAATCAGAGTGAAGACATTAAACTCAAGTGTATCACTCCCAAGTTCTATAATTGATCTGTTTCATGATTCACCATCTAGTTAAAAGTGTGATAATTGTCTGAACAATAAAATAACCACAAACAACTTCCCTCATCTTCTGGTCATGATCTGTTATATTGTAAATACTGATCAGTGCACAGTTGTAAGACAACCTGAATATTTATGAGCCTCCACACACAGAAGCTCCAGCTCCACTTGACATAACTTACCTGCTGCCTTTCAACCATTTAGAAAAGTTATCTTTCATCCCTACAAAGTCTTTCTCCTTCTCCCTCTTCCATTTTCTATTGTGAGCCCCTGAGAGCTTTCTTTTCAGTCTGTCCATCTTTAGCTCCCTGTCATCAGATGACAACAAGATTCAGTATAACATTTGTAAATAATTAGCATGAATGCTAATTTGCATCTGTAGTCTCTTGGCAGGTAACAGTTATTAAAACACAACAATATACAAATGGTAACAGTGCAAAGTGCAGTGTATATTATATTGAGGTCTGCTTCAGGGATGGGCAGAATCCATGGGGTTATGACAAGCCAGAGCTCTTGTGGGACATCTGTCTCTCCTAGTTCCAGCTTCTCCATCTCTTTATTGATAATACATATTAAAACAGTCTTTCCTTTTCCCTGCTCTTCGCTCCTCAGTACTGCTTTTGCTGGGTGGTCTCCTCTATATGCCCATAATTTTAAGTTTTTAATACACTTAGACGAGTCTTTATTGTCATTCAGGATTTGTTCACTATACAGTGTACAAACAGAATGAAATTCTGTTTCAGTAGCTCCAGAACAGTGCAATAGTATAAGAAATGCAATAGCATAAGAAGAAAGAATACATAAATACACCTTATGATTAGATCTCACTTCATTGTCAGCAGCTTCTCTCATTGAACTGATAATGGTGTTTTCCCATCTCTACCAGTAAAGCTGAGTCTGGAGCTGTACAAAAAGTCCCACAACACACTACTTAGCCCATATTACATTCAGTTGTTTAAAATGTGATGCAACTGCTGATCCATAACAAATACACCCATATGAGTCTTGATCTAAACACAGGCCTGTGGTGCCCCCAGGTGCTGTGTTAAACTAATCACTTTTGTTAAAGTAGTTAATGTTAACTCTTCCTCCACCTCATTATACAATGGGCTCAGTAATTATATTCTGATAATATGGTATAATAATAATATGACACTCTGTCAAGACCTGATAGCCAATGTGGTACTTTCAGTGTGTTTGGAAAATTATACTTTAAGAAGTGTTTCTGCAGAGAGACAGTGCTGAGTGCACACAGAAAGGCCACCAGAGGGCAGAGCACAGAGCGCCTTCTGTGACATTATATAAGCTTCTAAATGACACGGAGAAAATTTTGGTCCCGTGGACAAGTGTGTGGAGCTCCTGAGATATTCACACAGACCTTGCAGTCTGAGGAGGGAAGAGTCTGCTAAACTGTCAGAGTTTTTTACGCACATAGGACCCAAAGGGTGCTTGAGCCCCTGCCCTTTTTGCCTCGTATTAAAAATGCCCTTTGTGTTTTTAATAAATAAATAAATTCCTGCCACGGTTATCTACCGTACACATTTCCTTGTAATACCGTGTCACGGTATTGTGTGTGTGTGTGTGTGTTCGCTCTGTCTGTCACTGAGGGGCGGGGCTGCCCCGCACTGTGCGCTCTCTCACGTGCACGTCCAGAGAGGGGGGGCGGGGGGCACATAGATGAGACGTGACAGTGGAGGGACTTAAACCTTTGTGAGTTATAAATCCATTAACATAACTTCCCTGTGGGGGCTGACAAGTCTCCTACCACTGATTCAATGAGCTTAAATACGAGTCTTCTCTAGGCAGTTGAATCACGTTAAATGCACTTGGTTTTGTCTTCGGCCCATATCCAAGTGGCTTCATCACTTCCATTAGATTGACTAGTTTGGAAAAATGGTGAATGCCTCAGGTGTTTAAGCTCTGTGAGGGTGCCACAAAGGTCTGATGTAATGGCCCAACCCTTGTGAGTGTGGCACTCATGCTGTGTTTCATCACTGACGATGGTCGTAGGTAACGACTCTCGTCCAAGTTGTTTGTTGATGCCACAGGAGTTTGGTTTCGAGTCGTTGAAACTTGTTGTGTGTAAATGCGAGTGATATTTCAGAGAAGTGCCCATTTATGTTTGCTAACTGCTTGTTAATAAGAGTCAACTCCCCCCTTCTCTGTCTAACATCACCTGAATGTAGTGAACAACAGCAGCAACAGGATGAATCACTCACTCAACTTGACTTCACTGACTATTTGAATTTGTTTCCAGATACTGACTTTATTGTGGCTTTGCTGTTCCTTCTGTGGAAACATTCACAGTAGTCATTTCTTGGTTTTTTCACATCTTAGATGTGTAGCCTGTACTTCTAGTTTGCACTTGCACTCCCATGATTTTTGTTAAGCATGCCATGTTAATGTGCACCTTGGAAAGAAATACCATATTAGCCTTAGCCTACCAGTTCAGAAGTCATGACTAGGTTTCAGGAAGTCGGAAAATTGCTCCAGCTTATTGTCTAGCTAATATAGAACATTAGGTGCTGAACTATAACTGTATATATATATCACTGATCCTGCAGTTATAGGAGCCTCACCTTCCAAACACTGCATGAGCTGACCCTCTTTACACTTGTTTATCATTTGAAACTTTCTGGGTGCACTGTCACACATGTTAGTGACTATGGAGGAACGTATAGGATACATGGCATTGTTTAGCAGTAGCATCAGGTCCAACTGGTGATCCTGTGGTAGGACACAGTGTGTGGCCCCTCACTGTGAAGTCACTCACATGCACATTGGCCCAGCCCCTTGTTATTGTCAGTTTGTTTCTGAGTTAGCAAATAACCCTAGATTATTTATTAGTCAGTGTTTTGTTGATGAACCAGACTCTGTGCTGTCCTCTTGCCCCCTGTTGTATCTGGTTTTTGAAAATTAGAAGCAAAAACAGTTGGAAAGCAGAGCATGAAAAAACTCCTTGGTAAGTGATAATGTGGCTGCAGAATAACACACTGACAGAGATCAACATCAGACTCATTCACATCATAAACTGAATTTTAGATTAGTCTTTAGAAAATAATTTTGAATGCAACTCCATATTGAAATCTGGTGATGTAATATTAACATTTTAGGTGAAGATAAAGAAGAGGAAGCCCCACATTTCTTCATTTCTTCATGAAGAAATGTGATGTTGAACAGACTCTGTGTGCGCACAGGAACATCAGAACAGTGTGAACATCAGAGAGCTCAGTGTGTCTGCATTACACGAGCCCTCTGGTTATTGCTCATGAATTCAGAGCAGTAAGAGGAGCTATGATTAGACAATGAAGATATACGATGTATTTGATGGATGTTCAAAGGTATTTCATTGATCTGTACTTTGTCACTTATTAACTTCTTTTATTACTTCCACCCAGTTATATCCTCACATTTCAGCAACCATTTTATTATATCTTCTCAAGGGACAATAAATGAAACTTCAACATAAGTTATAGTCAGTGTACAGCAGCATAGATTCACCATCCACGGTAAATAACTCAACACACAGCCATTATTGTCTAACTGGCCTGGCAGGTGGCTTTGCATGGTTGAACAACATACAGGTATCACTAGGGGTGTACTCACTTGTCTGGCCAGCTATTTAGACAATAATGGCTGTGTGTCGAGTAATTTGCGATGTATAGCAAATCTACACTGCTACAAGCTGTACACTGACTACTCTAAAGTACATCCAAGTTTCATGTCTATAGTATTGTCCCATGAGAAGATATAATAAAATGTTTGCTGAAGTGTGAGGGGTGCACTCACTTTTGTGAGATACTGTAAACATTTCTTGATGCATCCATTCATTTCATTCAATAATAATAAGTATGATCTAAGTAATCCAGACTGGTGAGAGCAGTCACTTACCTGGATCCAAGAGGTTAGGTGGTGTAATGCAGAAAAGCAAATAACTAATAAAATCCATGATGATATGAAACACATGAATCCATGACCAAACATCAGTGTGCTGGGCTCCTTCAAGAAGTCTGAGGCTCCCTGTCCTCCCCCTCCCACTTCATCCCCTGGTGTAGAGAGGACTGAAGTCAGTCAGTGTTCTGCTCAATGCTCAGTGACATCATTCATCACTTTAAACAGTGTAGAAGTCAGTCGATCTCCTCAGTGTGCAGTACTTCAGCATTTCCATACATATATTTTGAGAAAAAACTCACTCACAAATTTAGTATAATCACCTCCTTGTGGTTGTGTG
>OMNW01014051.1:6676-38238 GCA_900303245.1 Selene dorsalis
GGGGGGGGGGGGCAAAGAGAGAAGATGAGGACACTTGGTGGTTATATTTTGTCACTGGTCGTCTCACTGGGACAACGCATAGACACCTGGAAGAATGTCATTACAGCCAGACTATGAGAAGATTCACTCATCCTACTGAAAAAACCACTAACTGAATGAGGATTGTCTCTAACTTAAATTGCCACTAATCATGTATTATGTGTCTGTGGTGTTTGAGATCTTCAGGCTATTTTAAGATTGATTGGTTGATGGATGTTTGGTGCACCCTGGTGGCTCATTTAGTAGGCTTAGCCTTTACCATGTTGGAATCTGACCTATGGCTGCCCATTGCTGTATGGTCCCCTCTCCCTGTAATTGTGATATATATAAAAAATAACTTTAAAAAAAAGATTGAATTATATTGTATTTGCTTGAGTATTAAAAGTTAAGGTAACTGTGTTCAATTTAAAGATTTACATCAGCTCCCTCGTCTGTAGCCAATCAGACGAGGAAGCTTTCAGGTCACTGGCTAAAAATAGCCATAATTTCTGTCAGGCAAAGTGATTATCAATATAAATAATCAATTTTTTGTACATCAACAGATTGCTGGACTTCTACACGTAAACACAGAGCTGGCAGAGAAAATGAGCAGCTGCTTTCTGGTGTACAAAGATGAAACTTGGAGGAAGGATGTAGTAAAACTTCCGATGGTTTATTCAGCTCTTTCATACAGGTGGCAGAGACAAATGTGACACTCCTGATTACAGTAGCTGTGATTTTAGATTGTTTCAACTAAGTGCTTGTTGTTGATGGAAGAAAATAAATAAGTCAGTCAAAAATGCTTTTTTCGTAAATGATCGTTACAGCTTAGACCAAATTACTGTTTAATCGGTGTTTAATGTTAAGTTTACAAAACCTTAAATCCGATTGATAGAGTCGTTTTGTGTCATGCAGCAGAGTTACAGCTCTGGAATTGGAAATTCAGCATATTTACTGTCTCTAATCATGTCTTTGTATAATTGGCATTTGTCCCATTGAATTGAAGTTTCCTTCATGAGGACGAGTTAGAGTTTGGAATTTAATTTGACTTATATCACTTTGACCTGATCACAGCTGGATACAACATTTCCTACTGATGTCCTTCTGCTTTTGTTTCATATTAAAGGTGTTTAACTGAAATCTTAGGGACTATAACTTACAGTGTCTTATTTTGAAAATCTATATTTCTGTTTGTTGACTAGCAGTAATGTGGTCCAAAAGAACTATCTGGATCAACTTCTTCTGCTCCTCCTCCTGCCTCACCAAAATCCTCAAAGACCTTCAGGGAGGAGATGCACCCTGGTGCACTCTGGGAGTCGTAGTCCAAGAAGAAGGCAGGGCTCTGCAGCTGGTGAGGCTGGTTGATGGCTGGGCTCACCGACGAGTCGCTGAGCGGGGCGGTGAGCAGAGACAGCTGCAGCTGGTCGATGGTGCTGGTGGAGAAGGGCTGTGGTTGGTCAGGTGGGGAGCAGACAGTGGGTGGGGAATTGGTCGCCACGGTGACGCCTCTTGTAGTAGCAGACGGTGAGTTGACCTGAGAGTCTTCTGCGGTGAGAGACCGCCTCAGCTTGGCCCGAGCATTTTGAAACCACACCTGAAAGAGAAAAACCTTGTAAAGGTAGAAGGCCTTTGTATGTAGAATTTTTGTGGAAGATGCTAACTACAACTCCCAAGATGCATCATCGTCAATCAAACACATTTGTGACATCACCTGTTTGCCTTACCTGCAGGACCCTCTTGGGCAGGCCGGTCTTATGTGCGAGGCAGGTCCAGTCTTTACCGTCAGGGTTGTGCTTCTGGGCGAAATACGACTCCAGCGCTCGGAGCTGCTCGCTGCGGAAACATGTCCTCATTCGCTTGGTCTGCCTGTGGGCCCGCCCACCTGTCACCCGGTCGTCCAGTCGTGGTTCTGGACTACTGACAGACTCCTCTCCTTCACATGAGCCCTGGTTTTGAGCTGTACTCACACACATAGACGCACGGGTTTGTTTTTGATGCCTGAACACACCTCAGTGATTTGAAACAAGCACAGATCATTCCCTCAGGACCTGGTGGAGACCAATAACAGAGCTAGAAGAGAGAAAATACTGGGCTTGGCTACATCAGGTGATGCAAACACAGATCGTGGATGGATGAGGAAATAAGCACCTGTTTGTTAACCACCATCTCAACCATTAAATATGTTAGTTTTTGGTTTTAACAGAACTTTCACCTTCATCTTTGAGATCTGATTTGGGCTGAGGATCGTGGGATAGAGGGACGCTCCCATCACCATCACCATGATAATGTGATTGACAGTAGAGGCTCTGGCCCTGCATGCAGTACAGGTTCCCAGGCATTAGTTTGATGTCACACTCCTGTAAAACAAGTTCATTTTATAAAAAATACCTTCATTTATATTAGGTTTGCAATTATATTGGTGTAATTGATGCTACTACTACTAGTAAGAGAGGGCGATTGTTTTCGTATGAAAGTAACCTTTGAGCTTACCTGGCAGGAGAAGCAGTGAGGATGGAAGGTCAGATCCCCGGACCTCATGACCAGGGCAGTGGCTGGGATTGGCTGGTAGCAGCGAGCACACTGACCACCTCCAAACATCCTGATCAACCCAGCAAAAAGATAACACAAGTTTAATCAAAACTCACTGAACATGGCAAGTGCAAAATGCACAAACACTTTGACAGTTTGGTTCTGACCTGCAGTAGTCCTGCTGGCAGTAGATGTTCCCGTCTCTCCAGTAAAGCGAGGGGTGTGTTTGGAGTTCACACTGACAATGGCTGCAGCGGAGGCAGGGGCCATGCCACACCCTGCCTGCAGCCAATAGGAAGAAGCGGTCACACACCTGCTCCCCACAACCAGCGCATATAATTGGCTCCTGGATGGAAACGGCAGTCGGAGCCTGACAAGATTGAGAGAGTGATTTTATTTACTTGGATTGAATAAAGGTCTATTTTCAGATCAATAAAAAACTCACTTCATTCTGTTCATAATGTCCAACTGAACAACCATGAGAAGTTCCACCGTGTGAACTTGTGACAGTTAATGCAGCACACAATATGAACAAAAGTTAATCTGATAGAAAATGCTGCCTCACTATTGAGGATGAATACTTAAGTTTTTATAATCATCTCATTGTCCTCACGGTCACAATGTCTGCAGCAACACTTTCTTCGACCCCCACTGGGCCCCTGCCGCCATCACCCAGCTCTGAGCCCTCTGCCTCGTCGCCAAGGTCACTGCAATACAACAGGTCCTCCAGGGCCCGGTCGTCTGGCGACATCATGATTGTCCTGAGGAGGTAGAGGGGTAATTATCAGTCCTCTTCAGAATCATCGTCCTCCTTAAGAGAGCTAAAAACAGACTCATTTAACATCTCTGTAAATAAACAACAGCAAGTGTTTGACATAAACATCCGAACAGCAGACATATCAAGAGGCCTGGCTGCCTTTGACATTCAAATGCGACTATACATTCACAGTGTTAAAAAGTTCCTCACTTTTATTTACCACTAATGTAGGGTATTGATATTTAATGAACTGATTACCTTCTGTCTTGTCTAAGTACATGATGATGAGTTTTTACTGATGCAGGTTTCCAAAGAGAAACTAAACTGTCCTTGGGCAGTAATGGGACATTGAAGGCTTTTAAATGGATGTATATTGTGTGATGACTGAAATTTACACTGGACACTGGACTGAAAACAACAATACGTAGTTTTTCGACCTTAAAATAATGTTTCTGAACTCATATAAGAGGTAGAAAACGGTTAATAGGATGAATCGTGCCATGCCAGGCCAGGAACACAGTGCCACCGTGGTCCTGGTACACCGCAAGTCTTTAAGCTCCAGTCGCCGGTACCGGCAACGGCAACAGCACCGGTACCGACTGCAGCGGTACCATCGTTACCGGTACCGGTGCCGTTGCAGTTGGTATCGGTGCTGTTGCCGTACCGACGACAGCAACGACAGCTTCTCTGGGACCCACACAGGTAGCAGAAAAAGCTGCTCTTCTCAACCAGGGTACCAGTACCACTAATCCTAGTGCTGGTTTAAAGTTCCTTTATCTTGTCTTGTCCTATGTTGCATCTAAAGGAAGGACTGGTTTGGGGATTAAACAGCGTGTGTTGGACTCTGGCTGACTGAATCCCCGCTCTCTTCTCCAGACCCAGACTGATTTGTCTTTCTTTCTTTTTTTGCGAGAACCGGAAGGGAAAGACCAGGGCGAGCCTCCACGGCTGCCGGCAGCGATTCGGCTCTGAGTAAGGACCGAAGTCGGGTAGTAAAACACTCGTGTCTTCTCTTCTCCTCCACCAAACACACACAGAAACGATGCCTTTCAGAGCCTGTCCAACCAACATCCTGTTGGACGAACGGTTTTTGGAGCCGGAAGTGGTCCCTCCCGACGTCGCCATCTTGCCGGCACCGAACTTCCGGTTAATACAAAAGTGGTCTGAGAGGAACAGCGAATGGAGCCGTCATTGTTATTGCATTTTATTTGACTTTTTGTTCCATATGAAAAATAAAAATCGACTGCATCGGTTATTCCGAGGATCCCTATCAATCACAGATCGTATTTGATTGTAAAGATGGCTGACTGGCACTGAATCAATCCAGTGAAGTGTTCCCAGAGAAGCTTCATTTAGTGCGCCAACTACTGGCCAGAATGTAAAATAGGCAAAACAGTGTGAGTTTTAGGAAGTTGTAACTATGATAAGGAATTGGACCTCAACAATAAGCAGCAGATTGATTAGTAATCACTATTTGAAGCTTTTATGAAGAGCCTACCTGTCTTGTTTGGAGGCTTCTGGTTGGTTGTCTGGATGAACCTCTGGATGAAGTCTTCTGCAGGAAAACAAGCTCCTCTCCGTCTTTGTTGTAGCTTCTCCTGAACGTCTCTGTTTTCTGTCTTTGCACTGTGACAGATTGTGCTCCACCTGAGCGCTCTCACTCCTCCAGGTGTCTCTGTCTGCAGCCTCCTCCTGCCTTGTGTTTTTGGGATTGGTTTCACTCCCCACCTGCTGACCTGAGATCTGCCTCCACCTTCCATCCTCCACCAATCACTCTCCCAGCATCTGATCAGAGAGCAGGATCAACACCGGTCCGTCCCACCTCACCGGCTGCCCCAGGTGACATCCAGGTTTACACCTGTAAACAAGAACCCCTGGTGGCTCAAGGGCGTTGGTAAGAACCAATGTGATTGGCTACCTGGTGAGCAGATGGGTGGGGGTGCCGCACCCTGGGGACCAATTAAAAAACCAAACAAAAGGTGTTTAAAAGGACTTCTGGGATCTGCAGTTTAGGGCTGATCCCTCAGCTGCATGTGGACCAAACTGTCATGTCTACATGTTTCTCCCTGTTTAACTGAAGAAACAACTGACGACACCACCAAAAGTCACATGATGGGATTTAATCTGAGTCCAAAAAAAGTTATGAGCTACAAGACAGAACATTTTACTGCTGCTTCACAAAACAGATGAATTTGAAACCCACAATAGGCCACAATATGATTGAATCTAAAATATAAATACAACATTTCTTATTTTTTCATCCGTTTTTCATCAGATCTAAGACTTTTACTCTTACTACATGTTTTCTTACCACACAAAATTTCTCCTCCTTGTCATTTCACCCGACACCTGACAGGGTCATATCAATATGCTGATCACAAACAATGATTAATGTACAGAACCATACAGATTTGGACCTCAAGCATTTTATTACTATAGAAATTTTACATATAAAGTAAAATAAACGATGACAAGACATCTGTACAACTCACCTGAATGTGTGACTGAGAGTCATTGCATCCAATTTATGTTACAGCGATGCAGCAGGGGGCGCTGCCGAGCTGCAAATCAGGGCAGTACTGATGCCAGTGTGGCTCCCACACTGCAGCAGAGCGTTCACAGGCTTCCAACTACATCCACATCCTGGTCCTGCAAGTGTCTGGGTTGGTTTGAGGTACATTTGATCAGAAACTGCAAATATCTCTATATATATTTATAGTGTAACGAGGCAGACCCTGGTGTCAAGTAAAAATCTTAAAAAACAAATGAATGAGGGGCCACTGCATCAAATCAAAAATAAATCCACATAAAAACAAAACAGTTTTTATTAGTTCATGGAATTTAAACATTTTTGAGACACTGTCAACAAATTACTGTAATAACTGTTCTGTATGTGTAACTCTTTCCTGTCCCATTTCAAATAATGTAGCATGTAGTGTTGTTTTTTTATTTACATTAAGCATGGTGGAAAGCCTGCATGCACAGACAGGAAGTGACAATCTCATCAACACAAAGACAAAAATAAAAGTGCTGCAAACATCAGCTTCACTTACATGAGAAAAGAGGAAGTGGAGCACACTGGCTGACTCGAAGCTTTTAATAGTGTGAACGAACCAATGAATGAACAATGACATGCTGTTGTTTAATTGATTGATTGGTTGAACAGTTTTCCTTTTCTGCTGTGCACCAAATTCTCTCACATCCAAGTCCTGGTAAAACAAACAAAAAAAAAAACCCAGCACATTTTCACACACGTGCTTCATGACTTTGTTGATGAAATATGGCAAAAATGTATTTCTCAATCATGCTGACACCAGGTTTCAAGCTGTCTAAGGTAAAAATAACTTTTATTAATAAGCTGCAGCAGCATCTACTTGGTGATGGACAAGCTTAAACAGATTCATACCAAACTGCAACATGTACACAAAACATGGATTCCTGCTCAACACAATGCAGACGATAACCATGACTGTGGAGCCTCATTACATTTCCTCTCCAGGAGGCCGCACGATGAACTCACTGCTCCACAGAGACGACTATCAGACTAACGCTTGTGAACAACTCGACCCTTTTTGGCTTAGATGATTAGGATTACTCTTGACAGATGTAGTGTTGTGCTTTCTGTAGTTTATCTTTGAAGTTTAAAGATCAATCCATTATCCAATAGACTGGAAATCCTGTTCAACCAATCATCCACATAATCATGTCCATCTGGATTCAGTTGATACACTGGTTCTTTTGCACAACTAAAGGCTGTTGGGATGAGCTGATGGGACTTTTGCATCGATAAATGACAAGTTGGATGTAGTTACTGACACTATTTACAGTTGGGAGACAGGTAGTTACGGTAACTCTGCAGCATTAATTAGATAACGCACTCCAGTCCCTTCTTACCCTCAGATGTTTGCTGTCTGTTCCTGATTCAGCTGCAGTGAGGACTGTTCAAGGCAGCGATAAACCTGCATTACACTCGTTTGTAGCAGAAGTTCCTGATATATGCAAAATATTGGAAAACAAGAAACCAAAAGTATCTGCATGAGTGGAGATCACCTGTGGTTACGATGGAACGTTTTTGTGTAATTTGGGTAAACTGACCTTTTAAATATAGCTTGAACAGCCCTGCTCTAAAGGGCACGAGATAAAACAGAGGAAACTGTACAATCAACAGTAATATACTGATAACTGGCCTCTATACAAATGAAAAAATATGTCTTCATCTCCTCTGAGGTGACAGCGAGGCTCTATTAAAACGAGGGTGTGTGTGTGTTCAGTTTGCTCTGTGTGTGTATTTGTGTGTTCACATGTGTGTGTATTTGCACATGTATTGGCACACTGCTGTCCATGCATGTGTGTGTTTTTAGCAGTCCATCTTTTGCCACTCTCCCTTTCTCTCTCATCCTCTGACAGGAGGACTGAAAGACGCTGGTCTCATCTTCATCTCAGTGAATGCGATGGAGTGCTCTTTTCCTTTCCAGCTGGTCCAGATCACACCCTAAAACACACACACACACACAAAACCCGGTTACATTTTATTATTTGGTGACATCTAGTGGCCGTAGTTATTATGACACGCTCAAAGGAAGAAGTCTGGTTGTTTCATTAAGGACGCACACATTCATAGTTCTCCGGCATTGATGTCAGCCACTGGTACAGGACTTTCTTATAATGTGTCTTTTATTTGTGAACTTGCATGTAAATGACTTCTCACGTCAAATACTAAGAGAATTGTTTGTTTTGTTTTTAGTTTTCCAGAGTTACAGTCTGTCTTTTGAGACTGACATTTTGGAGATCCAGAAGATGCAGTAACTAAACCATGACGATCATCAGTCAGACGTTACCTGATGTTTGACGTCGATGCCGTAGAGGCCGTTGAGGTTTGCCTCATGGCAGTTTTTGTACCACCATCCTCCTCGGTACGACATGGCGCAGCGGGTGATGAACGGTGCCAGGTCCCGGTCTCTGGTGGAGAAGATCCGGTTGTTGTGGTAGGTGAGAGAGTCACCTGGGAAAGAGAAGAGTCAGGTGGTTATAACAGGTACTAAAGAAAATCACAGTGTGATACAAATTAAATGTGAGTTTTTCTGACCTGCAGTGCCGCTGTATCCACCCACAGTCAGCTTGTAGTTTCTCTTGGCGACCTCAAATGTGGAGTATTTGGCATACACTGACTCAGATCCGTCTCGCAGGTCGACACGCAGACTCATCCTGTTCAGTGTTGTCAGGTTGTGGAGACTATCGAGGCCTGAAGAAGCAGCAGACAAACATGGATTGTTGTCAGTACTTCACTGCACTGTTGATGCTTTAAGCCTAAAATCCTCATATTTCTGAGTCCCCCCACTTTGGCTCCAGTATTTTGGTCATGAGCCCAGATAAACTATAATGAGGTCTGCTGCTGAATAAATTAAAGTTTGACCGTAATGAGGATGAAGGATGGGGGTCCTGTAGATGGATTTAATGAAACACTTCAGAGCAGAAAGTTGCTTCCTGTTTGACTCTATAAAGGAAGAACTTATGCTACAGAGACTCTTTCAAAATATCCAGCCCCAGATTCCTAATTTACTCTTAGGTCTCATTTTCTTTGTGTTAAAATAGATTTTTTAAATAAAATATCAGAACAAAATATTGTTTAGGAATCAGTATCAGGACTTCTGCAGCCTGCTGTCTCTCACCAAGCCAAAACTCCCCGCTCAGATCTCCAAATCCTCGGATGTAGTCCTTCCAGCCTCTGAAGAAGTTCACCGAGCCGTCCTTCCTCCTCTGGAAGACCTGTAGACAAGGAGACCAGACAGACCTGGTTTTACACTGGAAAAACTTAACTGAACCTGAAGCTGAGGGACACGAACTGTCTCTGATGTCACCATACCGTCCAGCCTCCGCCGTCTGTCTCCATGTCACAGTAAACCATCAGTGGCTTCCCCTGTTTCCCATGTGGGAAAATCTCCACCACGCCTGATGTCTTGATGCCGTTCAGCAGCTCCTGAGAACAATCACTGGGGAAGGGGAACCTCAGGGTGCCTGAAGAAAAGGAGGGACGAGGAGGACCATGAGGGGGCAGCAGTTTAACCCTTTATTATTATTCAACAATCATGAGAATAAGATGTAGGAGGCTGTTTTACCGGTGGTGAACTCTGTGGAGATGGTGGAGTGTTGCCCTCCTCCCTCCACCTGTAGCTCCACTGTGTACTTAGATCCAGGGTGAAGTCTGGTCAGGTTGTACTCCGTCACTGAGGCGTCCACTATCACTTCCTGTCCAGGAAAAAACAGAAGAAGAGTTTGATGAAGAAGAGTCGAATACCGAATGGGTTTTTTCATTAAATTTTAAGATTCCAACCCAAAACAATGAAAATCTCACCTTCCTTTCTTGACCTTCAGTCTCGTAGATCAGTTTGTAGCTACCAGCGGGTTTTGAGGGCGGTTTCCATTTCACCAGAGCCGTGCGAGGGGTCACATTGTGGGCTTGGAGATCACGGGGGCCGTCCCTGTCCTTCCCCGAGCCTGGAGAGTAATTTCAGCTTCACTTTTCATCACAAACTCATTAACAAGTGTCTGATTCGTGATTGAGGTGGCGTGTGCTGTACTGACCGCTGGTTGTAGTGAAGGTGGTGGTAGCTGGTGAGCTCTGTTGGCTGCCCAGCTGGCTGGTGATGGTGACGGTGTAGGTGGTGGATTCCTTCAGGCCGCTCAGCTGCTGCTCCGCTGCGTTTCCAGACACCGTGATCCTGACCTCTGAATCTGAACAGACACAATGAGCTGCTCAGGAGGCATACTCTGTTTGTTTGGTTTTTGTAACCAGGGATGGAACCTGATCTAATGATGCCAACACTTCAATGCCATTTACCTGAAAATGCAACTTTAAACTATTTTAATATTACAAAATTACAGATTAACTTGAACTCCTACTCCTGACTTTAAAAAGTTCAAGTGCAGCCTGAAAACTTGAGCAGGTGAGTAGAAGGAAACACCATCACGTACCTGTACCTGAGCCATAAACAATGGCATACTTATCGATGGCGGCCAGTGCTGGGCGCCACAATAACAAGGCCTTGGTGTCGGTGACATTTACGGCCCGGAGGTCTGTGGGCGGGTCAGGGACTGAGAGAGGATTAAAGTATACTTATATTCATTTCAATTTCTTTGCATCATATATGTATAAGAAGGCTATAATTATTGATATAGTGACATAGTTATTGATATGGTGGGAAACCTGCTGCAGCACTCACGTGTCATGGCAGAGTCTTTGATTGGATCGCTCTCGTCCAGTCCGAGGATGGAGATGACATTGACCTCGTACGTAGAACCAGGACTGAGCTGTGACAGGCTGATGGTGGACTCCTTTGAGTCCAGGGACACAGACACAGGCTCTCCTGCACACACACCATCAAATATTATTATTATTATTATTATGGCTGTCTTGGGTGAATTTTTTCCGACACAGCAACAGATGAGCTATGTTACCAGAAACATAGGTGAGCTTTGTACCTTTTTAACATTGGTCTTTATTGCTTACTGAGGAAGCGGCTGTTGAATAGAATAACAAAATAAAAGTCAAATAAAACATGAAGTCAGGTTCTCACCTTCATCTGTGTGGGTGTAAGTGACTTTGAAACCACTGACGGGAGTCTTTGGTTTGGTCCAGGACACCGTCAGAGAGTGGTCTGTCAACTCACTGAAGATTATGTTGGTTGGAGGTTCTGGGCCTGGTTGGTAAGAAGAACATGGTAAGAGGTGAATGAAAGTAAAGAAAGGGGGGAAAGGAAGTGAATTAGAGGAAGAAGGAAAAGGAAAAGTTTAAGCATAAAGAAGAAACAGAAGCAACTGTGGAAGTAAGAATAATAAGAAAATGTTTTGAAGGAACAAGAAATGTAAAAAAAATAATACGTATGACTTTGGGTTTCATAAAAATATATGGAGAGAAGAGACAACATTGGTCACAAGAAGAGTGTAAATAGTGTGTACATTATTATTTATTCATCCACACATTTGCTATTAGTGCCTGAATGAGTTCATTTGTATATATGTACAGTGCAAACATATATACAGTATACAAATCATATACAGACACATAGTGTAACAATTAAACGCAGACGATGGATCCTGGACAGCAGCAAAGGAGACAATGATGACATTTAATAGTTAGCTGGTCGCTCAACCCTGAAAATAAAAGCATGGCAGGAGTAAATGACATCAAACCAAAAGAAGAAGAGGAGACAATTTCACAAGATTATTTAGGAGGGATGAAAACAAATAGTCAGATATTAATTCAACACACAAGAGAGCAGAAAGTGAAGATCCACATGTAAAGAGTTAGGGGAATGATTTTGAACTTTAGCAGTTAAAAAAAATACGAATTACACTCTTTAGAAATAGGCCAAAACTGAGTATCATCGAATAAACCAAATGACAAGCAATGCATTTTTAAAAAATCTATTCGTCTGTAAATATCTTAATACACTGCACAACATTTGCTAATTTGTCTTACAAAGAATTAAACAGTTCTTTGTAAAAAAAATCTACAATGTTGAATATGTCCCAAACTGTCAACTTGTACAGTGCTGAGACATGTTTCTTGACACCCAGGTCAATGTAACTGTTAAATTTTCAACATTTTATACTGATCTATTATTGATAGGTTAACTTTTGGTAACTGGATGACAATGTGTAGACTTTGTACTTTGATGTAAAACAATGATGAAGACAGACCAAATGTACAGAGACCAGCTGTGGTCTTACCCTGGTTTGGGTGAGAAGTGAAGGGGTGTCAGTGAAGCTGGCTGTTAGCTTACCCTGAATGAGAGAAGACCAGAGCAGCAATGAATGAATGAATGAATGAATGGTGCTGTTATGTTGTTACTGTTTTGTTTTTTTTCTCTTTCTAACTCTAATTTGATGTCAACTCAGTTGGCTGCACAATAACACTGCACAGACTTCAAAGGGGGTTCAAATCATAACTACAGGAAATAATTTTGTCTCAACTGGTAATTGGACCAACATGATGAGGAATTCCCCACGGCTGAGTCTTTGGACCACTTCTATTTAACATTTAACTTACATGCTTCCTTAATCAGCCATCATAATTACGCATAATTGACACACACATTGATCTCACTTGGTTCTACAGTCCCACAGATTTCCTCTGCAAGTGAAACTGATTGGATAAAAATAATCTTTCTTCAGTTGGGTCCAAACAAAACTGAGATAACCGTCTTTGGCCAAAAAAACCTTGAGCCAGAGAGTTAGCCTGTCTCTACACTAATTATCCAAACCAACGAAATCAATCATCTTCTCAGTACTTTAATTTCTTTGAATAAGTGCATACTACCCAAGACCCAATATGTAAATAACTTGAGAACCAAATCAGCACAGGAAGTATAGTTTAGTCGTCAACTCCAGGTTTGTTAGCTAGCGTACTGAGGATAATGCTAACATGCCCCTAGAAGCTAATACATACTAGAGAAAGTTTATAATGTGGCAAACTGTGCAAATGTATGTCTGAATGTTGACATCAAATAATTGAGTGTGTCTTCATGTGTTGATCATGTTGAATGATTGCTAATTCATGAATACGAATATCTCACATATTCATGAAAGCTGAGAAGTGAGTGCACAAAAAGCCTGAACACAAAACACAAAATCTGAATGGGATTTTTCAACAATAACATGAGCTGAGAACAAACAAAAAACAGATTATATGTCACTCAAACAATGTTGAAATGAGACACATATGGTTGACAAGTCTGGAACTGTAAAACACAAGCTTACAGTTTTCAAGAGCAGCAGCTCTTGAAATGAATATGAAAATTAGGCATGTAGTGGGTAAGCAAATATTTCCAGTCATACTCAATGGGAAGTGATGATTAGTTAACAACTGATTATATGATTTAATCGGCTCAACATGAAGTGCAATTAAGATGTGACAGACACATGAACAGCTTTGTGACTGAATGACTGAGATTGATTGAGGTAGCTCAAGAGGAAAGTGAATTGTTTGAAGGTATTTCACAACATTGATAGTAATGTTGTTGCATTGTACAGCAGTATTTCATGTGGATCTACTGTCACAATGGCTTGTACCTGTACTGATGACAAGCTTGTGCAGTCTGGACAGAAGGCCAGGGCCCTTTCCAAGCAGGGTAATGACGTACTCGGTCTGAGGAGGCAGATCCTCAAACTGGAGGGAGCGAGCTGAACCAGGAAGAACTTCTTTGGATGTTTTGTCACTTTCTAATGGAGGTGTGACTGTTGTGCTGCTTTGTGTCCTTGAAGTTTGTGTTACGACTCTCTCAGGTACCCTGTTTTCATCTTCAATGTTCCTTCCTGATTCTGGTTCTTTGGTTGGTTCATGCTTCGCTTCCTCCTCCTTGTTGACATCCTTTCTCCCAGAGTCCTCTTGTTGTCTTTCCTCCTGCTTTGGTCTTTCAGGTTTTCTAACTTGTTTCTTTGTCACAACAAAGTTTTTGTACTTGCCTTCTGGAGAGTCCCATACAAGTGTAAATCCATCAGAAGTCTTGTTTGTCACTCCCACGTAATCCAGAGGTTCCCTTGTGACTCCAGAAGAAGAGTTATCTGATTCCACTGGAGGTTCACTTTCAAATACCATTTTTGTGGTATTTGTTTTTGGTTCCACTCCCTTTTGGCTCCCAGTGATGACTTTTCTTGGCTGTGTACGATTTTGTCCTGTCATAATTCTTTTTGGTGGTTGTCTCCTTGAAGGTGTGACTGGTCTTGAGGGTTTTAAATTAGAGCTACTTTGTTTGATAGCAGGTCTACCTTGATTAGTAGGGGCAGTACCTTTACCTGTATCGACTGTCTGATCAGGATTGACAGAGTGAATATTTGAATCTGGGGTAATTGTTTCTTCCTCCCCGGGTTTGGTAGTTTGGACTGGAGCACTGTTCCCCGTTTCTAAATCATTAATCTCTGGTCTAGCAGTAGTACCGCGACCATTCATCTGGCCACTTGGAATTTTCTCTGCAGTTCCTTGTTCTTCTGCTTCTCCAATTTGGACGTCTTGGGTAGACCTGGGAACATCCTGCTCCCCTGAAGTGTTCTCCAGGATTCCAGGGGTACTATCATTTTGTCGCTGGCTCACTTGCCTTCCAGCAGTGTCTCCATTCAGCTTTCTGTCTGGATGTGGTTTGCGAATCAGGCCTCTGTGTGGCTGTTGAGGTGGTCTCAGATTTGGACGTGTTCTGTTTTGGAAAGGTCCACCATAGAGTTGGGTACGACGGAAGAAACCAACTTTAGTGGGTGGACGATGGGAGGAAGGCACACCACTACCACCACCATCACGACTCAGAGACTCATTGGACACACTTATTGTGGAGATGCTCATCTGGGATCTATCTTCATTGTCCTTCTCTACTGGGTCTGAACCTTCTGCTGGGTCTGATTCTTTGGAAACAGGAGGAGAGGTGGGTGCTGGCAATTCAGTGGGAGATATTGGCTCTTTCTGTGTCTCTATGTTAGGATGCAAAGGCTGAGCTGGGCGAGTGAAGATCCTTGAATTTGGACGAGTTCGGTTCTGAAGAGGTCCCATGTTTGGGAAGGGTCGACGCATATATCCGCCCTTTGGAAGAGGGCGACGAATTGGGATCCGCTTTCTTTCGCTTGACACCTTTTTCTGATTTTGTTCTTCAGAGGATGCAGGTGGAGCTTCCACATCTTTGTCTCCACTTGTATCCCTAACTGGAGTATTTACCTCAATTGAAGATGATTCCTCGGAAGCAGATGAAGACAACGACTCATTTGTGGATGCATGTCTGGACTCTGTCTCTCCTCCGGGGATAATGTCCAAGGGAAGAGGATGACGATGAGAAACTCTGAAATTTAGATTAGTTTTGTTCTTCAACAAACCAAAGTTTGGGTGTGGACGTCGTGTGAAGCCATTCTTTGGAGGTGTGTGGCGATAAAAAGGCACACTGCTCTCCCGTGAATTTGGTTGTGGTCTTTGTTCTGGAGATGTTGTGTCAGCGTTGCTTTTGATGTTATCAGCATTTAGGTCATTGTTTCCAACTGAATCTGGTTCATCAGAGCTGGAAAAGGATGATGATGGATGTGACAAGGGTGTTAGTGACATTAATGGCAATTGTGATCCACCATCACTTTCACCTGAAAGAGATGGTGATGATGAAATTAAATCTGTTAGTGATGATGATGCTGCTTCTGTCAATGAGGATGAAGAAGATTGTGCTGGTGATGGGTGTGACTGGTCAGCTGAGAACTGTGGGTGATGATGATGATGATGATGATGGTAGTGGCTGTGTGGAGTGTGATGATTGTGAGGGTGATGAGGATGTTGGGGAGGACGAGAATGATGAAAGTGGCCTCAGTGCTGTTAAAACCCCTTCTGTACCTGCATCAGGTGAGAGACCTGATTCTTTGGAGAGGTGAACAGAAAAAGTAGTGATGTTCATACTATGAAATGTGTCTTTCACTAGTTGATATAGAGGATCTTGTGTGATATCAACGTCCGTCTCTGCAGACGAGGGTTTCAGATCAGAGGGAGGTGTATCATCAGTCCCCACCACTGTCCCATCCCCTCTACACCCACTGCCTCTGTCCTTGAGGGGTAATCTGATGTGCGTCACTTTAATTTTGTTCAGACATTTCTTCTCCTGGCTTTGAAAGGCCCCAGTTGGCTCTGAAGACACTGGATCAGTGTCCTTTCCTTGGCCATCCATGCCAACATCTGGTTGCTCTTTTGGTTCCTCTAAGCTACTTTGTCTGTTTGCTTCTGAATCAGTTCCAGACGTTATAGCTGGATTTTTGTGATCCCTCCCCTCAGTGCTTGATGCTTCAATGCTAGGTTCATTCACAGTCAAAGCTATTGTCCTGTTTCCTATTTTAGGGGCACCTGGTTTAGGTTTTTTGAGCACTACTGGTACTTTCTTCTTCTCCCCCACTAGAGGCTTTTTCAAAGGGCCATGACCAACCTTTCTTCCTCCGGGCACAACTCTGGTTATGTTGAAACGGAAGGGGCTTGAGATTTTTGGCTTCCTGGACAATGTGGGCCTTTCAGCAAGTTTGGGCTTGGTGCCATTTATCACCATTTTCCTGTTAACCAGAGGTTTAGTTCTTGCAATCACAGAAGCTGAGTATCTGTTAGGTCCATCAACACCTCCAGTGTTTACAGAGTCAGGCTCTCTCTCATCCTCCCTCCTCCCCAGTTGGCCAAAGACTGGCACATCACGTGATGGGTTAAATTCACCGTCATCTTGTCCTGGTGCTGGTGTGACATGCCTGGTCAATGATGTCATGGTAACCCTTGGTACTGTCTTCCCTAAAGATGTGAAGGGAGTGAGCATTTGGATTCAATATCAAGGTCATTGTATCCTGTTGTTAATCACTAACAAGAGACCATTGGTAACAAAGGAAGAAAAAGCAGTTTTAATATTCATTGGCCCCATTTACACTTGTCATTTCACGTGTCTCATTTACAGATGCAATCCAGGTGAGCAGTTTTAGACGCGATTTGGAAACTGACAAACACGAGAGGATAAACTTTTGACCGTTGGCAGTTCATTAACAGTTTAGCTTGAAATTATCTCCACATAATTCTTGCTCATGTAATTACACATTAGAAGAAGTATGTGTGTTTGAAAACAGATTAATACATTTACAACTTTTTGACATCTGATCTTATTTTCATTTAACCTTTATTTAAATTAGATCCGATTGGAATTGATCGCAGATTTCTGGGCACTTCTTGGATGCATTTAAACTACCTGTGACAGCTACCTGAGACAGATCAAGTGACTCACTCAGTGTAAATGGGATCATTAATGACGTGCAAAAGAAAACAAACAAGTTAAACTTAGTGCTGTGGTCTCCATGTAGGCCCTGAAAGGGAAAAAAAATGAAATACTATTAAACATTTTCAAGCTGGACAGAGGAATTCAACACACTCGGTGTCGCTGCTGAGAAGGAAATTTAATGAGTTCAGGAAAACTGTGCAGTTTGTGGAATATTTCTTGCTTCATTAACTTTCACAGTAACATTTCTCCACAGTGCAATGAGTTTTATATGATGTGTTCCATTTATTACCGAGGTGTCTGGACACATAAAGTCCCACTAACTACCACGTAGCAACAACAAGGCTGTTCTCACCTGAATGCATGTAACTTGTTCACACTCTGCAGAAGGAAGGCTGAAGAATCCAGAATCCTGATCAAAGGTTATTAGTGGGATGTACTCGTATGATCAAATGATAGATGATCATAAATATGATCTGCCTCTTTGGCCTGTTTCTAACTTGCGTGCACAGTCCTAATGAAAATGTTGGGGCGAGTATATACATTTTCTGACAACATGAAGAGTGAGATAACCCTTTTGTAAAACTCTACGAAACATCTTCAGATGCTTCTGGTTCATGTTCAAGTGTATTGCCATGGAGCTTAAAACATTGATGGTTCTACCTTATATTTTTATATATTTTCCACCATTCACATGGAACAAAAATAACAATGTGTTGGTATGTGGCTCTCAGCTCCAAGCCCAGCGGGGCCATAAAATAAACACCTTACAAATATATATAGTTGGATTTTCTGACTCAAACAGCAGGTAATTACATCAGTGCATGTGTGGACTGTTAATTAATCCACACTTGGGGCTCTAGTGAATATGACCTTCCATGGATATATATTGACAAAGGTACATTTGAAGCCTGTAGTCACATCTGTTGATCTAAAAACAGAATTTAATTGATCTGATTGTCAGTCTTACTCACCAGGAACCGCATTGGTGGTTGCTGGTTCACTCCGGCTTGAACCCTTCTCCGCCACAAGGATGATGTCATACGTACGGCCCGCCTCCAGCCGCTGAATGTGGGCAGAGTCTTGGTCGGGGGGAACGGTCATTTCTTCACTCTTCCCTCCCCCGTCGCTGGGTGTGATGGTCAGATGATACCTGTCAATCTCACCCTGAGACTTCTCCCATTGGACCACTGCAGATGTTGTGGTTGTCTTGACGACTCGGAGGTTGGTGGGACCGGGGATGACTGGTAGTGTTGAGGCAGAAGAAGAAAACGGCAAAACACACATTTAGTCTGTCTTTTAAAAGGCGACACACAGGATTAGTCTGGTTGTTTGTGTCTCTCTGTGGTAGTTTATATCTCTTTGTGTCACTTTCACCCTTTTTAATCTATTTCTAATTGTTTAATTTGATCATTCTGCAGCTCTTTGAGGATGTTTCTTTCTTGTTATTTGCTCCTCATTTTGTGTTTCCTGCTGTTTGCACCTTTGTTTTATATCTCTCTGTGGTAGGTTTTTTTTTTTAAGGTTTTTTGTTTAAATGGTCTGGTCCTCATCTTCATGGTAATTGTATTTACTTTAACTGAACTCTACTTCTCGGACCCATGGGCCCAAGGGGTCGAAAGGCTCCTAAACCAAGGTACATGTATTTGGTAATCCATCCATGTTTACGTGTGATTCCATCGGGGGGAAATAGGTGCACAAACACTCATTCAACATAAATTTACTCTGCAGATTTGGCTCAGCACTTTTCCTCCTCTTGACTCTCCTCACCCCACAGTTATGATCCCGCACGCTCCGGCTTCCTGTTCACTGTTGGCCGCTGGGCACGGTCCCTGCAGCCGTCGCAGATTAGATCTTACCCAGGACGGGCAGCGGGAGGGAAATGTTTAAACTATCTCTGCCAGTTTGGCCATTTGAGCTGCTCACCTCTGCCAACATGTTGGTCAGAGTCTCCCTTTTCTTACCAGCACACTCAAAACTGCACTTTTACATTTGTAATTATGACTGTCAACTAGTCATGATTTCGCTGACTGCCATATTTGATGGATGTGGCTCCCTCAGTGCAGGTATTGATGATATTTTGCATGAACGCTGCAACGGAAACATAGTTTTTTGTGCATGTAAAACATTTTCTACTTTGTTCAAATTACCCTGAGAGGACAAATACAGAATCATGAATGTTTGTTTTTATTAGAGGACAAATTAAATGAAATGAAAAATCTCACGGGTCATGAATTCAGTGGAGGCCTCGGCTCCTCTCCTGCCGTCAATTTCTCCGGTGATTGTGACGCCGTATTCCTGACCAGCTGCCAATCCTGTTTGAGTGAAGGTGATCAGGCTGCCCTCCACCTGGGCCGTTATCTGCTGGTCACTCTCCTTCTGCAGGGTGAAGAAACAACACAAAGAGCAGTCAATAAAAAGCTCTGCAGATCAAGTTCCTGCCTTGGCATCAGCTGTGGACAAGGAGTAATATCCAACAGCTGGGAAACTGTGTGAGGAGCAGGTGAATGTTTGCGCTTTCTTTATTTAATTTGAATATCCTGTATGTGATCACAACTTTTAAATCAGTCACATATGAGCACATTCCTGTTTTTTTTACACTTTTGTTAGGTTTTATTTGAAGTGTCGATCTGTAAGAAGATATATTTGTTGTTTTAAAACAAAAAATCAGTGTAGTTTTACATCTCCTCTCTCTAAAGATCTACTAACAAGAGGTCAGTGACCCAATCAGAAGAGAGGAGGCGCCGATCCTTTCTGATTGTGGTTGTGATTTTCAACATTAAATCTGAGAGAATCACACAATTAAGCAGAGCTTTTACATGTTATAACACTGATGGAGAGGGAAGTTTGACATCTGGGAAATCTGCAAAGTCACTTCTTGAGGAAGAAACTGTCCTTTCAACTTATGTTTTCGAAGAGATTAAACTGTTGAGATGTAACATGTTCATCAGCAATCTTCAGAAGCTGTTTCCTCATGTTTTATCCCTCCTTATGCTGCACAGTGTACATGTACATGTAGATAAGAGAGTCAGGCACTCTCCTTAACTGACCTCGAAGGTAAACAGACATAAATTTCTCAAAAGGATCTTTTGATTTAAGAGTCACAGATGGACTTTGACAGGTGCACACTGCTTTATCACAGTCAGCTGTGGAAGATGCTGCTTGTCCTGCCCATTTCAGATCATCCCAGACTTTTCCTGGCTCAGGAAACTGCGTCTCCATTTAAGATAATAGTCACAGTATATTTAATACTATTCATGTATCTCTCTGCTGTGTTTCATGTAAGGTTTCTCATTTTCAGTCAGGGATGAGATCTTTCCCATGCTTTGTTTTCAGTCAGGATAATTTCAGGCTCTTCAGTCTTAAAAAAGCAACAGGTTCCTCTTATTATAATTTATGTTCTGGAAAGCCTGAATTTCCCCATGAATTAAAAGTTCAGTCTTACTCAACAATTACTCAGCTGGGAGTGCAGCACTGACTTTTTTTTTTTTTTTTGAATTTTTAATGAATGGATACCATGTTGTAAAGTAAATGCATCACAGCTGGTTGCCACGTTGGTTACTATGTTGGTTGCCTGGTGATGGGAGTTTCAGAGGTCGCCCCGGAACAGCGTTGGCGTGTCAAAATGCTTTCACCCATTTCCATATGAATGAGGGTGACATCATTAAAACAGAGGGTCTAATCAATTCATGATATGCTTTAAAACAAGTCGAGGCTCTGTGGCATCTCTGTGGGGCGTTCAGGGACAAAGACGAGGAGTAGGAGGGTGAGAAAGACTAACTGGGCCAACTGAAAGACGCTCAGTCTGCATCTTTATGATCATTTTCCTGCTGGAAAAGAAATCTCATATCTCTGAAGAAGATTCTCTTCCAAGACTTCTTTGATTTGGTGCCATCAAATCTGTAAAAACAGCCTGTCGATTACATGTAGACAGCCGTGAAGGAAGTCTTTAAATCTTAACTTAACTTAAAGGTGCCATATTGTATTACGGTGTGTTTTTTTGATTATGAATCAGGTCAAAGTATCAAAGCCTCAGTCCAGAGAGAAATGCATCCAACTTTAGAAACTGAGCCTTAAAACCACCCATTAGGACTTCCTGTAACTTTGTCATGTCAAAACAAAGCAGTCACCAAGCCCCGCCCACCTGGACCCACCAGGATTTAATTTCTCTACCTCAAATCTGCTCTAGTTTTATTAGCTTTCTCGGAAAACATTCACCCAATCAATCACTCCTGATTGGCTTATACCGAGCTGTCACTAGAGCTCTGAGAGAGAGAGGCCTGAGAGAGGAGATGTAAATCAACAACATTTCAAATAAAAGACCATGAAATTGTTAAATAGGGGACCTTTAATTGTGCAGTTTAATGTAAGGAGTTAACTGCATCTACTGAGTAGAATAAAAACTACAACATTTCTGTTTAAATCCCTTTGAACTACTCAAGTAAAGTCAAGTATTTCAAATTTGTACCAGAGTACAGTTCATAATTAGATGTGCTTGTCTGCTCTGTCTTGCCACTGACAGGTGTTTTTGTTTTGCTGAGAAATCAGAAACTGGATATGATTAACGTTGAAATGATGTTATGTTGACAAAACTCTGTTGTTCCATGACTGTGAATAAAAACAGATGGCTCTCAAATCAGTTTTGAAAAATTATCGATGAGGTTTTGTTTTCTGAATTCTGTGCGAAGAGTAAAGTTGCGAACAGAGACACTGAAGTTGTCTCAGTTTGCATAGGTTGTAGTTATTAGTTTTACGTCCTGTAAATGTGTGAATAGGATGTTGTTAAATATCATCAGTAGCACATATCACATGTGATATTGGTAAAGTTAGCAAATCCATCAAAACTGCATGATATAGAGTGTTTACTGATCAATACGGCAGCGTATTGATCTGCCTGGATGATTTGGAGAGGTTCAAGAAGTTAAAATTCGAGAAAAATCGCTTTTCCTTCTTTGCTTGTACATTAAACAATGACATCTGTCAGACAAACAGCACTTGAATGTCTCGTCTAAGAGGAAAATCATGGTCCAGCTTCTTTACTGAACACGTCAGTCTGTGATTCACTAAAACTGAATGACCTGCTTGAACTGCAGTGACCTCTGATCTATTCTGCTTAATTTTGTTTCCGATGATTCATCCACATCCTGAAAAAAACAACAACAACTGCAGTTTAGTTCTGAATTCACTTCCCTTTCAGATTCAGATAACCAGTCACGTAACCGCAGCTGGTCATCCCTCCCGCTGACATAAATGTCTCCGCTGTAATGGTCATCTTTGACTGTGGACCTTTTTATCCATGTCCATTACAGAGACGGACAGACGTCATTAAACGGCAGCTCCACAGCTCATTAAATGCAGTGGTATACAGAGTCCTGCCACTTTTTTCTGACTATTGGGAAAGTTTTTCTCTGAAGTCATTCCTGTACTTGTCTTTGTCCACCCTTCTGATGATAAGCACAGGTTAATACTGTCAATAAAACTTCCAGTGAGAGGAAATATTAAAGGTAGAAGGTAGACAGATGTCTATGTCTTTTTTGATTAGACAGCAGCTCTAGCTTCTGTATTAATACTGTAAAAGTATCAAAGCCTCAGTCCACAGAGAAATGCACACAGCCTGTATTTAGAAACTGAGCCTTAAAATTAGCCCTCAGTAGTTCCTGTTACTTTATGATGTCACAGCATACAGCCATTACCCTCAGCTATGCACTAAGCCCCGCCCACCTGGATCCAATCTGTGCAGGATTTGGTTTCTCTGAGTGTTTTTATCTGCTATAGTTTTATTAGGCCACTCAGAAAACAGTTAGCCACTCAGAAGAAAGGAAAAATACAATTGCAGCTTACATTGATGCAGACCACCTGAGCTGCTTTCAAACTGCAAAGAAATATGAAAGTCTTACTCTTGCATACTCAAGAGATTTCGCAACGTGTTTGCCAGCCTCGTAAAGATAAATCTTTTCCTCGTTTGGTGAAGCCCTGACCTCGACCCCCTTTTCAACACCAACTCAAAACCAGACCAGCATCAGTGTTGGACCTCACTAATGCTTTTTTTTTGTGTGTAAATGGGAGCGAGTCCCTGAAGCAGGTTCAACATCTGCTGGAAAGACTGGAACCAGAGGAGCGGAGGCTGTTAGAGCAGCAGATTAATGACCATTGTTCTGCAGTGACTTGTTCAGCTATCACACATGGGCGTAATGCTCTACATACCACTACATGCTTTTGGCCATGTAGTGGCCACACAAGGGGATTTTTTTGCCAGTTAATACAGATGCTGAAAGACTAACAGCTTTCAAATGTGAACTCAATATAGATACTCAAGTCATGTCCTTTCAATCCTGAGCCATATTTCAGAAAGAGACTTTCATTTCCAGTTGATTTTTCACTTACAGCGTCATTAACGTGAGCTGCTGTTCACGGGTGAACAGTGACTAAAACGCTGGTATGATGACTCTGAGGTTAGCGTCGCTGGAAAATTTGCTGCTACACCTTGTTTTTGTTTATATTCATCGATCCCATCGATCCCTCCTGCTGCACCGCAGGTCACCTCAGAACAATGATGCTTTAACTATTTCCATATTAATGAGTGATGTTATAATCACCGATCACCGGACTAATTATAATCTATGACAAACCATCAAACCAATTCGTCTGTGAAAGTCTAGGGTTCATCCAGGGGACGAATAAAGGTGGAGGTGGTCACTCCAAGTCTGAGATTCTCCATATTGTTGTATATAGTGGTCTGAAGTGGTTTAACTTTGATATTATCCCCTTTATTTATTGATTCATTGCTTGTGTGAACAGCATTAGCATGTGATGATGTCTTTAAGTGCTTCCATATGATATAAAGTGACGACAATAAATCATGTTGACTGGTTCTGTTTACTACCAAGATGTGTGTTCATGGTGATGATGTAAAACTCTTTTTAATATTCTTTGGAGACATTATAAGTCTCTTTTTTTTTTTTACAAACCATTATTGTTACCAGGAGATTTGGATCTCTGATGAGCTCAGAGGTCAGAGGTACTCCTGATCACGCACGGTCTTAATTCTGTCGTCCAAAGTTCATCTGACGGCTGAAATGCACATGTTTAACCTCTTAACGTCTGCCAGACTAATGAGTGACATCATCTTTACTAGCTCATGTTGTTCGGTCACGTTGTGTTCAATCAACCACAAAACTATTTCCAGTTCAGGAAATGGCTGAATATCAAATGTGTCAAGATTGGAAACCAAACTCTTCTTCAATGAACTGATGGACATAAAAAACATGAGGTCCTCATTGGTAGAACTTGAAATGTTTCAAGGTCCAAACTAAAATGTCTTAACAGTGTGATTCAGTGGTTCATTCTATAGATACTTATAACTTCACTGATGGTTGAAGTTTTAAGTTGTCCGAAACTTTACAATTACTAAATTTCTAAATCTGCCTTAGCTGAAAGATGTATTTAGTGCTAACTGGCGAATGCTGAACATACGTATGTTAGCTTTGTGATTGCGAGCACGTTAGCATTTATCTCATAGCACAGCGATGCTTCTTGGTCATTAGTGGTATTGTGATTGGACAGTGATGATACTGATGTTGCAATTAAAATGTTGGTCAAAATGTGAATAAATTGTGACTGACATCGTTGAATCTTGCAGTTTTGTCCATAAAGATTTAGAGCGGCCATTTTGAAGTTTTGCTATTGCTACATAGCTAATGTTAGCGGGTTGGTCGGGTTTAGATTTCAAGCAGATAATTGATAACAATGTGCATAATAATAGTCAATAAGAGCTAAATAATAAACCATTCTTATTCAATTATAATAATAATATTCATTTACTAAAAATAATGATGATTATTTTGACACTGATGATACCGACTGCAAAAAAAAATAAATGCTTGCAGGATGTAAATGAGGTCATGTAATGACTGGGACATAAATCACGACTTTGGAAAAGTCCTGACTCCTCAGATTCAGTTTGTGTGCGTCATCTGTCAGAGACAAATCTTCCTCTGTCAGCTGCTGTCGTTGTTGTGACAGTCTGTTGTTTGTCTGTTGTTTGTCTGCCGAGGGAGGGAAACATCTCCCTCCCTCCCTCGCTCCTGCCCTCTCTCTCTCTCTCTCTCTCTCTCTTTCTGTCACAGCTGCAGGCTGGTGGTGATCTCAGCTCTCTGGCAGTTGCCATGTTTTTGACAGTGTTTACACGTTTCCGTGGCAACAAGCATCCCACATCACCCCCCCACCCCCACACCCCACGTGCGAGCGTTCGATTCATTCACTGCTCCTCTGTTTTCATTCTGAGCTGCTCAACTTTTCTACCTCTGCATTTCAGCATCTGCTCTGCTGGGGTCTGTGATGTTGTGTATGTTTGTGCAACTGGGTTCAATTGTGGGTGAAATCATCGTTTGTCAGTGGTGCAGCATCAAACCGTGACACATGACCCAGGACTTCAAAATGTAGATTTTAGGACCAAATCCTCCAAATGTGACTGATGCTAAAACCAATTTCTGAAAACTGCAACCTCAGCTGCAAATGAACACATCCCTGTCTCTGAAAAATCACGTGTCTATAAAACTAAACTGTAAAAAAAAACAAATACATTTAGCACAATCTCTGACTGGATTATCCTCTAAAAAAATGTTGTCTTTGACCTGCTGCGGGCATAAATTACAAACATTTCCTATAACAACTGTGTTTCCTACAAAACATATTTGCTTTGTTGGCTCTGTTTACGAACAAACCAGTCAGATGATGACATGAAATGATGCAGAATACAAGCATAATAAAAAAAAGCAGTTAGCGTTACGCCCAGTTACACCCAAAGTTTGATTTTGTTTAGATTTTTTTTTTTGTTTTCGGTGCACACAAAAAAAAATGGAAAGCTGCTTATTTAGTTACACCCATCTCTCACAGCGTGACCATCCAATGGACCTGAAAGATCTACACCTCTTGATTTTTTACCCAGTAGCAGTGCAGGTGTTAGGGAGTCACTGCTGATTGACTGTCATGCACTTCCTTGTGTCTGTAATTAATTTAAAAATGTTTAATAATGGACCTTTCTGAGGTATCTCACAAGCTTCAACAAGACAGTGTTTGCTTTTCACTGATACCAGGTCATGGTTTGGTTTGGTGGATGTCGTCCATCCACCACCACAACCTCCTCCTCCTGACGGGGACTTTATTGTCCTTTATACCACATCGCTGCACTTTACATCTTCTTCTCCTGTAATCATTAGTTTGACCACTAGATGTCGCCTAGCAACAAAACATAACAATGGGGTCATTAAAAGATACCTGCAGGAATCTATAGCCCACCTATAGATGCACAGATCTCGAGAAGCTGCATGCTTCCTTCAATAACACACCAGTACCAACAGCACAATACGAAAAGCATCTCAGTTGTCATGGTTACCCTAATTATCACAAGACTGTTATGGTTACTAAAATAACGATCACAGGTTCTGCGTACATTTCATGCAGGAGTCAAATCCTGCTCTCTTCATGTAGACTTTTACGTGTTTTACATTACGTCGCCGCGCTTCTCTGTAATAACCTCAGTGGCCACTAGAGGTCTCCTTTAGACAAAATGTATCTATGTGTCATAATAAGCAGCTAAATCAAATCAACGTCCAATGGGCTTGTTGTTGTTTTTGGTTTTTCATGGGTAACAATGTGCGACCAGCAGCTGCTGACTGAGGAGCTCTGGTCGCTCATTGCTCGGTGCAGCAGCAGCTGTAACACCGTCACTGAGGTCGACATGTGAATTATACCTCAGAGGCTGTTTTCTCTACATCAGCTCAGACACGTACGAGCCGATGTTTACACCCACAGTGTTTCCAGTTAAACACAAACATCTGCTGTATTTACATGTGAGCAGCTCGGCGGCTTTTTAGCTCCTCTCTGAGATGACGCACCGTTGTTTTCGTTCTCCTCTAACCCTGTTTATTTAAAGTTACTGATCTTTTCCACTTGGTTCTATTCTCTACTGTTGGGTTTGTTTTTGTTTCTACTCTAATTGGGTTTATTCCCTCCTCCTCCTCCTCCTCCTCCTGCTGCTCCTCCTCCTCCTCTGACTCTCCCCTCTCTCTAGTTCACATGGCCTCCGGTCAGGATCACTCTCCTCTCTGTGAGTTCACGAAGACGATCATGACTCTCTGTGTTGTTTCCATCACATCCTCTCATCACCTCCAGTCTTATTCCCACTGCAGGCATCTATCCATTTCTGACTCTTCATCCTCTCCCTCCTCCTCCTCCTCCTCTCTCTGGTTGTGGATATTTGCTGGCGTTGTTGCTCCGGTCCAGGGTCTTAATCCCTCATGATGTCAGCGTGAGGAGCCACAGCTCTGTTTATAACAAGAGGCCATCGCTCAAACTGTTTGTGTGGAAGTGTGTGAGTGGGAAAACATGCCTGAGAGACACGCAGTCAGGTGGTTAACCTTACAGTTGTGTGTGTGTGTGTGTGTGATCTAAAGCACTGAAATGGTTTTACTTCATTTCAGTGATGTTTTTGATTTTGAAGATTTAGAAAGTGAAGTCCAGTCTCTCTCTCTCTCTCTTTCTCTCTTCAACACAAATACCAACACAATTAGTAATTTTCCTTGTCTTTAATTCCCTCTGCAGCAGATTGATCACACATGTGTGAGAGTGGACAGACCTGACATGACTGGTTTCTGTGGGAGTGATGCATCTTTCTTTCTTTCTGACTGTTATGTGTCTGAAAGTATATTTTCGACAGATTTATTCTGGCCTCTTCCATGAAATCCTAACCACAATGCCCTGGGTCTGAGTCCACCCTGTGGCCTTTTGCACGATATCGTTGTCTCTCTCTATTAGAATTAAGGCCAAAAATAACAAAATAAAAAAATTAAGGACTTACTTGTTACTCAATGTTTTTTTTTCCTTCAAACGTCATGGTTGTGAATTGAACAAATCCCAGCCAGTCTCATCCCATATAATTGTTTCCTGGAAACAACTCTCTGTCTTTGTTTTTGTGTGAATTTGCAGTGCATGTGTTGCCAAGTTGGTGTAGATGTTTTCTGAATTTGTGTAATTCTGCAATGCATTTTCTTAAGTTGCACGTGTTGAGCTCTCAGAGCCACCGTACTTAAGACAAAGCCAGTGACGTGACTTGAGAAGACGTCCAAGAGGGTCTGAGACTCAATAGAGGCCAAGTCCGAACTGGATTCAGATGAAGATGAAAAAAAAATCCAGAAACAAAACAGTGCCGACATTTTTTTTTGTCTCACTGTGTTTCAGCTTTGATGCGACTCCAGTGATGCTGCAGTCCTCTGGATTCAGATTCAAAGTCTCAAATGTGATATGAAAAAAATAGAAATGAGCAAACATGTGCTAAACATTGCTAAAATCCTGATGATGCAAATGTAAATAACGGTAAAATGACGCTACAGAGGACAGACGACTTGACAGCTGAACCAAATCTGACCTGGACATGGATCGAGAAAAATAATGTTCACACTATAAAAAACACAAAGTGATCTGCTCTTGTAAAAACAGTTCTGGGCCCTAAAACTAAATCATGTGTGAAACATTCCTCACGTTCCCACAGAGATTTTTTAATGTTCTCAACACAACAGAGGAGCAGAACGACGACGACAACAACAACAGCAGCAACCTGATCGCTCTCAGTCCATAAATGTAAAGTTTGTCCTGTGGGAGCCACCAGAGCCAAGTGTGAAGTGTTCATTAAATTTCACGTCTGTGACATCATGAGATTATACGAAGTGCAACCCGAGTGACGCTGGAACCAGAGTCAAAAACAGAGTCAGAGAGTCAGTTTTGGGTTACCAGACCACGTTTGACCTCTTGACCTCAGGGCGCCACACGTCATGTAGAACGTGCCATTAGAACTGTAGAAGTGTGTGTGTGTGAATATGTGCTGACAGGTTACTATGGCGACACCTAGTGGCTGTATTGATAACTACAGGAGCAAAGGTGATGACGTTCGAGTCCACATGACGCAAGAACGTGGTGTTCGATTCCCACGTGAAAGTCGCTGCTCTTGCTGTTTTTGGGTATCCATGACCGCTCTTTGTTATCATTGTAACCGTGACAACAGAAACCATCTCATGTCGAGGACTTGCTTATTTTAACTCAAATCACAAACTTTTCTCAAACCTAACGAAGCCAGGGGCTGTTTATTATAGTAACCATGGTGAGGACAGCGAGTATACACTACTTTGGTGCAGCCGGTGTGTTTATTATTGTAACCACGACAACTGAGATCAGGAGAATCTTCCATGTGTCGTATCAAATGGTTATATAAAACAACATTGTGAAAATCAGTGTTGTCTACTTCTTGATGTTTTTTTTTTTTTTTTAAATTCTGAGTATATTTCTGTATGTTATCAAATACAGGGAGGTGTTTTAATTTATTGTTTCATGAGATAAAGATAAAGATACTTGAATGCAACAACAGAAAGTCACATGATCTCTGATGCACAAACCAGAGATCTGGCCCAGACACAGAGGTGGACAGAGCATGGGGGCTGAGACGTGCCTTCTGTTTGCAGCCTTTTCTGAGGCTCGATGCCCCTGGAGGTCAAAACCTGCATCACATGCCACAACACGTTGGACTCGGTGATGTTAGTGTTTGTTGGTCAAACCTCAGTGCTCACATTAACTTTTAACAGTCTGGCACCTGAGTGATGTGATGTTGTTACTGAGACGTTGTTGCTATGTTTCGGTTTGTGTTTGTCCAACACAGCCAGCGTGACGGATGATTTGGTGCTCGGCTTGTTGCCAGTGCTGTCACCAACAACACACGCCCTCCAAGTCTGGTGAATTATCTCACGAGCTTCTTTTGCCTTTTTTGAGTCAAAAAATCTGGTTCGAGGGGATCGATCCAGGAAATACATCACATTGTTAAAAAGACAGGATGAAGAGCCAGCATCCTCCACAGGGGTGTTAGCTGCTCTGCTCATCCAACTCTGTGCTTTACACTCACCAGAACAAAAACATCAACATTATTTCATCTATAATTTTCCATTTACAGTCAAACCTGAAGCAGGATTTACTTCTCACCAGAGCGTTGTAAACCTTTGTGATTACGCCACAAAGAGACATTTTACAGCATGTACACACACACAAAACAGTCAGTCTCTGAGGAATTAAACACGTCTTTATGAGCCAAATCAAAATTAAATCTTATAACCTACAAGATGTTAGATTACAGATTCACCTCATAAATACTCCCTTGTATTTAAAGCCTGATTATTCAGTGGTTCACCTCTAAACCAGCCACATTACGAGTCTAATGTTGGCGACCTGCTGCATCTTTTATACCTCTCCTGAAGTTTCTCCTTACACCTAAACTTATATTTTGTTTTTAACCAACTTTATTTTTATGTAATTTTGTTCTTTTGATGCATTAACCTGATCACATCTGTCATATATGGTATGTAACCTATCAAGGGTTGTGCTGAGAAATGGTTGTACTGCAGCTCATTATGATCCATATGAGCACATTTTGTTGCTAGGCGACATCTAGTGGCCGTAGTAATTATGACGGGAGAAGAGAGGTTGGGAAGAGGGAAAGTGTGATGTAGTGTAAGAGTGCCAAAGTCTACATAAGAGGAGGTTGGGGTGGATAAAACATGAAATTAGCGGTTAAGCCTCTGTTTTATGGGTCTTAAACAAAGTCGACCATGTTATAATTGCAGTAACCATGACAACAAGGATCGCCAAATTTTGAAGAGGAACTCGTTTTAAAGCTAATGTGGAGAGAAACCACATTACTGGTCAGAATTTTAATGTTTACAGTGGAAAAGAAAAAGAAAATGTCTGCAAAAGAGGTTAAAGAGGCGATGAAGCCAATAAAAGCATAAAGAGCGATTGATTTTTAACCTGGTTTGTCTAAACAGTGATTTCCAATGGATCCTGAATCCTACGGATGGTATGGATTGTATCAGAGCAGCAAAGATTGTTAAAATCATTTAGGTTGAACGACTTGTTGTTATTCATTTACTTACAGCGAGTTACACCCCCCACCCCGTCTCATACAAACACACACACACGGAGGGAGGACTGTGGAGTCTGGTCAGTGTCTGGATTAAAGATACTGTGGCTCGTGGCCAGGAGGAGCTATTTGCCTCTGCTCAGTCTCTTTGGGAGGAAACAGGGAACAAACAGATGTCTATGGTGTTAAAGTCCTGTGTGCATCTTACTCTGCATGGCATGTCTACCGCTGAGGACACAGAGGTCAACGTGCACAAAACGTGCTCTTTTTGATTGTGTATTTGTGATGGACTGTGTGTATTTCTCTGTGGATTAAGGCCTTTTCAACTTTTGCAGTACTGATATAGAGTCCAGACCTGATTTATAATCCAAAAAGACAAGGAAAAAAATCTACCTTTCTACAACGTGAGACCTTAAAGGTTCTGTGCACAATGTGCTCCTTTTTATTTTTTATTATTTTTTTTAAATAAACATTTGACGCTCTTCAACAGAGCAGAGGAAAAACCTCTGGAGCTGCTGAGTAATTAAGTCTTGGTTGAGATAACGAGGGG
>OMNW01014051.1:47012-57094 GCA_900303245.1 Selene dorsalis
CAAATAGATCTGTCAGAAAATGGAGCTACCCCCTCATTGGTTTTAAGTTGTGTTGTGTAGAAACCAAAATCTGACATTTGTTAAAATACCAATATTCTGGTGACCAAACCCCAACATCTACTGCAGTAAACGTCACAATGTCCCTGAGTCAACATTGGGTTTAGAAGATACAGAAAAGATGAAATGTGACCACAATTATGCAGAACTAATAATTAATTGTTATTGTAAATAATAATATAATATATAATGAGTTTTTTCTACCATGTTGGCAATATATTTACTTGGGAGTCAATGAGGATCGACTCTAGTGGACATTTGAAGAAGTGCAGGTTTTGGTACTTATGTGCTGGCTTCCCGTCTGTGGAAACCATTCCCTCCAACAGCAACACCCCCCCTTTAAGCTGAGCGTGTATTGATTGAGTATTGATTCAGTCTGTCTGATAGGTCAGTAAAGGGAGGATGTAGATGAGGGAAACCAACAGCAGCTCTGCATTTTATCCGATGTAGTCATAACATAAATATGACATCTGAATCATGGATGAGTCATTTCCCCTCCTTTTTTAAAAATTTCCATTTCATAATATTCAGCTGCTGTGACATCACTTCATTATTATTAGTCCTCCTCAACACGTAACCATGCCTCCATCCTCACGGGGGATAAGACACGAGGAGAAACACGAGTGAGAAGCAACAGGTCACGTCAGCCAAATGGAGGCTCATGAACATCCACAGTCAAGTCAACGGTGATGAGGATGATGGTGATGATGATGGAAGATCACTGAAACATGATTTTAAATTTTTTCCTGCTTTAGTTTTTGGGGAGTGGACGTCTAATCCTCGTTAATTGGACTGTCACGCAACCTGTGTGTGTGTGTGTATGTGTGTGTGTGTCGTTAGGAGGGTGGAGGGTAATCTGCACCAGTGTAGGAGGAGAGGGAATGTGAGATCACACTGGGCAGAGAGCTAAGGACACACACACACATACACACACACACACACATATACGCAGCGTTAGCTCATGGTTCGAGCTCTGCCAGGTCATAATGTGATCAGTCCTGAGGTCAGCTCTGTGTGATGAACTGGTTCTGACATAAATGTGTCAGAGCTCGTTTCGCCGTCAGTCCGTCAGTCAGTTCCTCCTGTTCGCTGCAACTGGATCCTTCCTCCATTGAAGCTTTGTGAAAACTGCGCTCACTGTTTATACTGTTGAGAAATTTCACTAATCTTCATTCATCATCCAGTGAATCAGCTTCACCAGCAGCTGCTGCATTAAAGAGCTGCTAATGCGACTATGTTTATTTTCTCAAATGTTGAATTTAAGTGAGATTTAAGATGGAAAATCAGCCACTCTGTCTTAAACTTGGCATACAGATGTACATGAGTTAACTTTAATTCACTTATTGTCAAAGTATTCTAATCAATCTCACTTTTAGCACTTTTAGCGTCACTTTCAAGCTCATATATATATATTTCATTGTTTCATTGTTTTTATTGTTGGTGTGAAGGCCTTGCCCTAGAACAATTGCCTTTGAGATTTATAAAGTGAAAACACATTTTTTAATAGACAAAAACACAAACCAATCAGAAAACATCTTCATCAACATTAACATTGTGCTGAAAATACAAAACAAGACACAACACACACAACATGACAAAAGTTTTCCCCTGGAGACGGTACAAAGTGATGAGCCAGACTGGCAAAGACTCGTTCAGTTCTTGACTTCTGGAATGGAAAACACTGTAAAACTGGACGTGAAGACATAAAAACATGCAGATTCAGAATGAAAGTGTCACTTTTTTGTGTCCCTCAGAAACCCATCTGTTTTCTTCTGTGCAATTTGCAGCACATGTTTTATCCTTAAACTGCAGTGGGTTGAGCCTCAGGGGCAACTGTAGACTGCTGCTTTAAAAGTGATGATTTTATACATGATGATTTTTATGCATGTATATATATTTTTATGTGCATATATATATATGTCTATGTATTTTTTATTGTGCATGCACTTTCCGAATCAAGCACACTGCTGTTTTGAATTCATGTGATAGGCGGATTAACTTTGCTTTCGTTGTTGTTTTTGCTTGTGTCATTCATTTTTTCTCTGTAATGTTGTGTGTGTTTACTTTCAAAGAGGAAATGACTCATTTAAGAGCAGATTTCAACTCTCAGTGTTATTGTTAAATAGTTTTCTCTGCTGCTTGATAAATTTGTCATCTCTTGGCCATGCAGTATGTGTGTGTGTGTGTGTGTATGTGTGTGTCATGCAGCAGGATGAGTCAGTGGAACAGGAGAAGCAGCTACGGGCAGAGAAGAAAAGTAATATGAACTCATGCGATTGGCCGAAACACTCGTGTGCATGTGACTCTGATGAAGAGGGAGAGGGAGTTTCTATTTCCACGTCTCTTTTTTTTTGTCTGTTAACACAATTATCAACCTGAGAGTCTGCACATCGTAACAAAAAGTCATTAAAATATTCTTATTTACATCATTTATTTGCTCTGATAACAGGTAAGAAACATTTTCTCCCTGTGCAATGCGCTGGAAAAGATTATGTGTAAGAAGTGGGGATTTGAACCAGCAACCTTTAAGGTGGATTAACTCAATGACCGGTATCCATTTAGCTCTAACAGAAACCCCTTCAATCAGAGAGGTGGTTTTTCACCCGACTCTGAAGATCCAGTCCAGTGTTTGTCCTCCACATGTTGCTATAAACACATGGTGTGCAGCAGGATAACAAGATGAAAGCCCAGATGTTGTAATGACAGTAAATCGGTGAAAAATTCTCAGCAATAAGAGTCTAGACTGGTTTCCTTCTGATCTTCATGTTACCACTCCCACAGGAAACACATCAGTGTGAGGAGCTTTGTGTTTGTGTTTGTTGTCATGGTTAAGAGTTATTAACTATGATTGAAATCATCGTCCTTCTCACATAATGTGCGATTGTCTCATTAGTTGGAGTTATTAAACTAATTTCCTGTATTTTTTAAGTATCACAGACTTGAGAATATTTATATTTACAGAATCAACATGTTGTGAAACCCTCAGAAAAGACTCGATTACCTCCATATTGGACTAAATAACTATCTGGATTGATTTTGAACTGTGATTCCCACTGGTCTGGTCAATTAAAATGAGCATTAAATGTCCGCAAAACACATTTTTCACTATCCTCCCTATCAGGGAAAACAGCCAGTTTGTGTGAATTTGCCTGAGAGTTCCTCCCTCGTCTCAGTTGGGTAAAAAAAACAACAACAAAAAAACGTGACATCATTTACAGTTTGTGAGGATCAGTAACTTTATGAAAAGATTTATAACATGGCCACTTGAGGATCCGTGAAAAACGTGCTGCTATCATCTCTCCAGTTGTTATGACGAATATGTTTGCAAACAGCTGCTTATTTCAACACACAGCTGTCCTGTCACAGAGCAACATGGTGAGTCATGTGTTGTGGGGTTTGGCTCTTTATCTCTCTCTCTCTCTTTTTTTTTTCATTTTTAGCTCATTGTTTGGTCTCCACCATCTCCTGTGGGAAATACAGTGTCTGGGCGCAGTTGCACAAAGTTTCTACTTAAATATGACACTTAAGATTGAAGTTCTTAGTTGCAAGAGGTCGTTAAGGGTGAAACTAGTCAGTGAAACACTTCTATAACTTACCTACTGTAACTCACTGGGAAGGTCATGTAGCATAAACCTGCAGCGTGATCATTAAGCTCTGCGCGTTGGAAAGACGCAACTTTGTTTGTCTTAACTTTGGCCATATTCCAGATAACCTTGTTGCAGAAAACCTTAAACACTCAAGTGAACATTTAAGGTGTTTTTGCTGCACCATAACGACCAGGTGCTCTTTGACTCTGTCAGTAATAAGCTGTAACATACTGAACGTGCACAGATACAGTTTTCCTCCAATAGTCATAATACGAAGCTGTGTTTACCTTTGCTCTCCTTGGAGGTGCAACAGCCTCCTTCAGCGCCTCCACATTTCTCCCTGAGGGTCGACACCTCCCTCTCTAGCCTCTCCAGGCGCTCCCGAAGAGCGGCGAAGTCCGCCTCGCAGCCGCAGGACCCGGACCCTGATCCTGATCCGGATGGAACCAGTTTGATCTTGTGGGTCAGGACCAGCGGGGAACCAGGGACCAGGTCGATTTCTTTACCTGAGAGAGACAGAGGTGATCAGGAGAGGGAACCTGAACTCAACTTGTCCTTGTTGCTGCCTGACTCTAATCTTTTAACCATGTTTTCAATTAATAAACATCAACATCAACACAATGAGCTCAGTGAACTGTCCGAATGTCTTTACCTCCCTGGCTGACATCAGATGAATCCCCCTGGTTGGCGCAGCCCTCTGAGATCACCACCTGTAGAAACGACAGTGGAAAAAGTTCAGTGTCTCATAAAGATTCATACTTCAAGACAGAGCAAGTAAGAAACGAGTCTCAAAATCCATCTGTCAATTTGTTTGGTATTTACAAGATAAACATAGATAGACAAAAAAAAATCAGTCAAATGAACGATGTAATTGTCCAAAAGATGAGTTAAACATCTTTTGGACGATCACAGATCAATTATAATCAGCGTTTTGAACGGTTAAATATCCTCAATCGTGTGACTCATGCTGTTTGCTGCTCCTGTAGCCACGCCCATCAACAGTGATGTCACTGTGTGACTACATCACAGCAGCAGGATGAAGTTTAACCACTAGAGGTCAGCAAAGGACAGAACGTTGTTTCTTGTGGGCTCAGGTGAAATCAGGACGACCCAGGTACTGATCCTGAAATCTGATCTGGAATCTGTTTCAATATAAGAATTGATCCTTGGGTGCAGTTGAGACGTACATGTCTTTGCTTCTATATCCAGTTTATTACTGGAGTTTACCACTTATTAACCCATTTAGGAAAGAAGCAGATGGTATTAACGGTTAACCCCTTAACACCCACCGCCCTGTGGGTCTTGTTGCCCTGAGTTAATGCTGGGCCTGCTGGGTGTTAAGGGGTTAAATAGCTTATAACAGCAGCTGCAGCAGTGTCATCTCTCCTTTACCTTGATGGAGTCCTGCTTGGTGTCCCTTGGTGTCCTGTGACCTCTGACCTGCAGCTCATGGGAGGTCGTTGGGGTCAGGAGGGCCGGACCAGCCAGCAGGAGAATGAGGAAGAGGGAGGGGATGAAGAGAGGCATGTCTGGGGTCCGACAAGGAAAACAGTCCCTGTGGCTGTTTGGGAAAATGAGGGGAGGGAAGAAGCCGAGCCGTTGGTCCACTCAGGAGGTCTGAGCTTCAGTTTGTCTGGTCAAGCTGACTCTGCTTTCCAGATGTAGGAGTCGCTGTGCAGGTCTCAGGTCAGCTGTTGTCTCTGAGTTTCCACACAGGTGATGAGACTCTCTGGTTGATTTTTCTTTCCTCCTCTGCCTTTGGACTTCAGGGATTTTCCCCCTGGAACATGGACAAAATTACACATTTAAACCCACCTTAAAATTTCATGTCAGCTCGACAGACTCCACTTTGGTCACAATTAGCAGAAATGAGGCCATTAGCTGTTTATGGGTCTGTCAGTGCAGCGTGTCGGCCAAAAAACCACAATGGAAACAGTAACTTGGTCTTAAGGAGTAATTTGTTGTCCTGCGGCCAGTTCTCCAACGGAACCGCCTCACAGGTTGGTGGCACACGGGTTAAACCAAAGACCATTTAAACTGCTGGATATACTTTAATTGGTTATTTTGGGGCAATCTGGCATATTTTATAAGGACTACTCCATGAAACAGATCTCCATGTGCTATGGTTTTGTTTGTTTTGGTCTTACTGGCCCTGTTTGTAATTTCCCCAAAAACACTAAAGGTTACATGATGTTTACTTGAGGTTTACATCTCCTCTCTTAGGCGTCTCTCTGCAGCTCTAGTAACGTCAGGTCTGCGAACCAATCAGAAGAAAGGAAGCTGCAAGTCTCTATGCTGATTGGCTGACGCCCATATTGTAAATTCAATCAATCAGAAAACAGATTTTATGCACAACACACAGAAAAACAAAACCCTTGCACAGTGTGGATGATGGGTCCAGGTGGGGCGGGGCTTGGTGACTGCTTTGATGTGACATCACAAAGTCTCAGAAATTCAGACGGACCATCTTAAGGCTCAGTTTCTGAAGCAGTGTACATATCTCTGTGGACTGAGGCTTTGATACTTTCACTTTAGTAATACAGAACATAGACCTGATCTATAATCAATAAAGACATGGAAATATCACTTTATCCATATGGGACCTTTAATGTTTTTATCATTCCTCTACATACTGTTGGTAAGTTTTTTTTGTTGAACTGACATTTGTTATTTTCAGGGAGATAAAGTGAAGACTCCGGTCACTTTAATAAAACCAAATATTGATGGAACTGTTGCTTAGTAACACAAAAATGGTGTTAAATGTCCGGAAAACTGTCTTTTTTTTTATCAGTTTGAAAGAATAAAAATCACAGTATCACCTACATGCCTGTGCCATTACAATGATCACTGTTAGCTGCTCTTTTAAAATCTCTACTCTATTTTACAGTCAGTGACATGTAACATATGTTGAGTTACATGCTTCATGAAACGTTTCCAGGCTAAGTGTAAAATAAATGCACAAAGAACCACATTATTATTAAATCAGAGTTCAAAAAAAAAATCCTGCCACACTTTGAGTTTTCCTCTGACATTTCCTCCAACACACACACAGTAGCCGAGCGTGTCCACAAATATGAGTCAAACCCTCAATGATCTAACCAGCCGCGTCTCCCCAGAGAGGTTTTTTTAACCCAAAGCTTGTTAATGTTTGAGAGTTCGACTCAAATCCACTTTCAGCTGCAGGTTTGAATGTAGAAAACAGCTGCTGAGAGTCACCGGTGCTGCAACAACAGCAGCCTGACGTCAGTCACTCCATCGGCTGGAAAAGATCAAAATATGCAAAAAACTCATAAATATCTGAATTACAGTGGAGCTGCGTCTGTAAATGTTATTCATCTTGTTCGACGAGTTGTTTATTTTCCTCTTGTTCGGTAATAATTTTCAATATGTTGTTCTAAGAGGCTGCGATTTATCCTCAGGGCTCAAAGACGAGGATTTTCTGTGCACTCAATTGATTTTTATTAAACACGAAGAACATAAAGATCATCATTAATAAAGTGAGACGCTTTAGTTTCCTCACAGTTTTGGTAACAGTTTATTTTTTACGCTGCTGTTTGTTTGTTTATGATTTCTTTGACGTTTCCTGTGGGGAAACTTGTGATTTGGTTCTAATGAAAGGGAAAAACAAAGAGACTGTGAATCTAATTACTTGAATTAGCTGTTTGGAGTTTATTGTTGACAACATGTGAAAGAAATGTCCCCTTTTAAAACACATTATTGTCACTTATGTTAGTATGTGCGCATTTTTTCAAAATAAAAGCCTCAGGGCTGTGCTGTAACTTGGAAACTTTATGAATGATTGGGAGATTAAAGACTCATTAAAAACGATTATTTTTCGATCCAGTACGTCAATAACGTCTTACACGCTGAAGAAATGAAGTTGTCCTTACACAGTTTGTGCAGCAGGGAGCAGCGACAACTAAGTGCGTCTTAAAAAAATATAGGAAATTATGTTTTTAATTAATTAAATATCTTCAAATTGACTATTATCGATATCACTATCATTCTGTAGAGTTGGATATTGGCTGAGCAATGAAGGATAAAGTTTTAATGTTTGAAAATGTTCATGAATGTCAAACAGCTCTGAACATACTTGCACCTTGTATTGTTGGTCTAAATTTATTAAACAGATAATTAAAAGTTCTTTGAAGACCCCCACCCTGACATTTTCCACCTTTTCCCGCCCTCTGCTGCTAATTTGATTCGACCCGACACAAAGAGGGGTCAACATCTGCCATTTAACTCACATCTGTCTAGACCTCAGCCGGTCAGTGCGCCTGCTCCATCCACTACAATTAGCTTGTAAATACCTGCCTGTGACAGCTGTTCCAGCTGCTGTGGTCGGACCCCTTCAGAAAACACGAGGGGCAATAGAAACCCCTGCAATGCACCATAAAGCCTCCACCTTCACTCTCGCTCTCTGACTGCTGCTGCTCATGCTGAGTCCAGGTCGCAGCAGCCAAAGTAAACTGCCACACACACACACACACACGACCTGGTGACACTAGAGGCCTGGTGCCGTGTGCTTAGCATGTTTTTATTTTCCTTTTATTTAACATTTATCTACATCTGACAGAAGTTAGAAATCAGGCAGAAACATATTATTTAATTTATTACATTTAATATTAACTTTATATTCTATAGGTTTTCTTATATTTCTATAAGTTTACTTTAAACCTGTGGTGCAGAGTGTGTGTGGCCCCCTTCTGGTGGTAGAGAGAATAACTACGCACCTTTCCTCTGAAAACTGAGTTTCTTTTTTTGAACTGAAACATAAGATGCTTTATACTTTTTTCCAACAAATCAACAACCTGTCTCCATGGCTACGGATGCTCCTCTCTTTATCTCTAGCAAACCAGTTGATGCTGGTTGGTGCGCAGTGCAGGAAAGTTGCCCCAGGGAGATGAGATTTAACACCTGGATGTTCCTGCACTCCAGCTTTTTAATCAACTGCACTAATTTTTTTCTATCATTTTCTTCATTTCTATGTAAAAAAAAAAAAAAATTCTTATTTTATTTAGCAATTTACTTCGCATTATTTATACTGTAAGTGTTACCTGTGCTATTGAGTCTTAACCTTATCTCCCTGAAAATAATAAGGTCGTTCCACTGACAAAAAAACAGCAACAGTGCTTATAAACGATGGGAACATTAAAGGTCCCACATCGTATAGAGTGAAATTTAAGATATAAAGCAGGTCCAGGTTCTATATTAATACTGTGAAAGTATCAAAGCCTCAGTCCACAGAGAAATGCACACAGCCTGCGTTCACCAAACGGAGCCGTCACGACTTCTGTAACTTTGTGATGTCATAACGAAGCAGTCACCACTCCACATACATGTCCCAAAGGACAGAGACCCAGAGCCCTTCTGGCGGTCTACTGTTTCTCTACAGCCACACCCTTAAACTTGTTCACCTTTTTCAAACTTCTTGGGTCGTCTTCACACCTGACCCACCAGGTGACATCACCTGAGGACAGTTATCAAACTGCACTCAGCTCCCTCGGGACGCAGTGAAGGATTTAGACTACTGTTCTCAGATCTGCAGCAGAGTTCACCTTTAACAATAATCACTTTACATTGAACCTTTATTTCTGACCATGGAAGAAGAAGAAAAAAACCTCAGGGTCAAGTTTAGGAGGTTTTTATGCATCTTTAAACAACAAAAACCTGGACGAAAGCAGCTGCCGTTCAAACTTCTTGGTCACAATAACTTTATGATTTGCAGCAGGTTCATGACAAGTTACAAGGCTAAGACTCATCATATAATGACTCAGAGGCATCACATGCCCTCGCTGCAGCTCAGACGTCTTTGATTACACCACAGACCAGGACTCAGACAGAACCACAGACATTTACACTGACTGATGTTCACAGTGACACTGAAACTGCCCCTCCATCACACACAGTCAAGACTCTGGAAACCACCTGATTTTTCTTGATGCAATTAAAAATCTGAATCTACATGAAACTTAATCTGTGCTGATGATTTTATCCCCTATTCTTACAAGGCAGAAAGTATCAGACTGGACAAAGTAACTGTGAATGATTCTCATGAAATAAAGTTTGACTTGTTATTGCACATGATTTTTTTCTGCACTGTGAAAATAATATTTCTATAATCTAAAAGGTTTAATGTCAAATTATACATATAGCAGTGTCCAGAGGTCTGGAACAATTATAGTAAATACACCGCTTAAACTTATGGTTATTTTTCTATTTATGCTTCAATCCTTTTAAAAAAAATAAATAAAAATAAATAAATAATGGAGTGATTTGATTTTTAAAATGCCAGAAAACACTGAAAATCTAAAATCTTTTCCTCATGCTGCAAAGAAAAACAACAGAATTTATAAACTGATTAATCAATGATCCGATCAAAATATTAATCAACTGATCGTTGCAGCTCTAAGTGAATAATTTGCACTTTGCACATTT
>OMNW01014052.1:0-17399 GCA_900303245.1 Selene dorsalis
ATGCAATCAAGTACGAAGTCCTGTGTGTATCATGAGACTAACAGACAGAAAAGAAAACATGGACTGCCTCAAAGCACTGTTTTTGGCAGTACAATGCCATACTGTAGCTATTGATGTAAGAACTTCAGTGATTTTGGTTATTATCAAGAAAACCATGGAAAATGGTTAGATATCAGCTCTTAAATTAAACTCTTATGAGCTATTTTTGTTGTTATCATTATATTGTCCAAACAAATGTACCTTTAGTTGTACCAGGTATTAAAATGAACAAGAAACTGAAGAAGGGTGGTCTAATCATTTTTTCCATGACTGTATGTCAGGCGTGTAACCTTTGGGTTTCCAAGAAATAGCTGCATGTAGACCAGTGGAGAGGCTGAGTTTAATTGGGAAGTAAATATAAGGAGTGGGTGATGTGTTGATAATAAAATAAAGTATCTCTATAAAGGCTGTAAATAATAATAACACTGTAAATCAGCTTTTGCCATTTTAATTATTAATTCATCAGTATTATCAATGCATAAATATTGCATATGGGTATATAAATTATTAATGGGTGAGTATAACATTTATATTTGTTTGTTTATGGAATAATTGTTCAGTTTTCATATTTGGTTGTACTGTTTGTGGTAATGGGATAACTTATTCAAATATGCAGTGACAGGAGCTCAAACAGGGAGAGTCACATGAAAAGATAGTTCTGATTCTTCTGATCTATGTGATGTTAGTGATTGTCTGTGAGAGGAATTGTACATGAGTGTGACACACAGGAGCCATTGTTGTGATGTCTAATGATAGAGAATGGTTTGTTCTCCAGTTTGTTCTGAAGCACACTCAGAAAATGGAGTCACTGCTGAGTTTTGGACATGTGCACACCTAAGACCTTGAAGGTGGAGACCCTCTCTACTCTGTCCCCACTGATATAGAGAGGGACAGGTTCTGCACAGTGTCTTCTGAAGTCCATCATCAGTTCTTTAGTTTTGCTGGTGTTCAGAGACAGGTTGTTAGCAGAGCACCATGCAGACAGCTTCAAGAAAGAAAAGAAGAAAAAAGAAAATAACTGACCATAATGAATAAAATGTATGGTATTCGTGTGAGGCTGAGATAAACGCACACTATACTGCAGGAGTGACACACATTCAGAACTGTAAATGAAGGTCAACCAACAAACTGGAAAGCCTATCATCCTAATCATATTGGGCTATTTTATTATTTCAACGTGTGGGTATTGTTGTGCTTTATTTAGCTTACATTAATTCATTAGAAGCTTTGGATCAAATAAATTTTTTGTTACAATACTTTCATTTAAACATCGAAAAGTTTCATCCTCTTAAGTGACATAAATGTGAATTTTGATTTTAGGCAAAGAAGAGTATAGTAGGAGAGTGAGTTTCTCATTGCGATCATAATCTCACAAGACCAGATGTTAGGTATGTAATCACAACAAACATCAATTCAGCCATTCCCACATTTAAATCTTTGTCGGCTTCTTACATTAGGATGTAAAATATTTTTTACAGCTCTCAGAAGACGTTTTTGTCACATCCTTTCATTTCACCACCCCACAGCCCCCAGTCACAAGCACTAAACTGTGCGCAGAATGATTTCTGTGTGTGAAATTTCTCGTACCCTGCTTAACAAACACTGCATTGCTTTGCTGTGATATCAGACTTCCAGTGCAAAGGAGATGCTGTGTGACTGGGTACAACATAAATGTCAACATCGTGATTTACCGCTAATGAGATGGCACCTCTGAAAAGAGGGAAGGAAACTTTTGTTGTGGAAAACACACAAAAAACACACTGATGTGCTGCTTTTGAGAGTTGACAAGGAAACGCTCAAAGGGATCAAATTATTTTACATCTCATACATATGCATGTCTCCAATAAAGTGTTCCACTTTGTTTATTTACACTGTGTTAGCGTTGTGAATACAGCTGAGATGAAGGGGAATAGAAAGCATAACAGTGCATCAAAAAATATGTGCAATCTGAAGCATCGTCACATTGCATCAATGTATCTCAAGTTCTTGGGTTTCTATTGACCCAGTTGATTGCACTAGTTGTCAACTCCAACCATGCTCTGTCAGAGATAGCATGCTACTGTCACTGCAAACACCACCAAGTGTTATTGTGTATAAAAACAAATTATCTCAGTATTACATTGTTTTCCGGGCAATAAATATGCTTAATATTTAGGAGAATGTGTCATATTATCGTTTTACCTAATAGTTATCTGTCATTGCAATTACCTGGAGGTCAAGCATTAACAACTTATGTACAATTATTTGTTTTCGGGCACTGTTTTCTATTTTTGCTGGCTGATAATGTTCACACATATATGAATAAGTGTATTGTCTATACCATTACCTTACCATACCATAGAATTACCTTATATGAAGGACATTCAAACTTCAAACTGCAATGTGACTGTAGCTGTTTAAAAGGTAGATGCGGCATTGTATAATTTGCATGGCCAGGTCTATACAGCATATTAATTTTATTTGAATGGTACAAGTCAATGCTATGGAGATACATTAAGGTGCTTGACATAAGGCATGTCTTGTAAATTGATTAAATCCACTTTAAGTTACAATTAAGAGAGGATTTACAGGGTTGCAGAGAGGTGCTTTACAGGGTGATGCACCAGTGGAAAATGTCTCACTACAAAGAGACAAGAATAACAGATAAAAAAAAAAAAAAAGTCGAGGAATTCATGTTAGACTAACAGTTACACTGCTACAAGATCTTTAATTAAAACAGGGAGAGCAGGGAGTGCAACTGTCAAAAAGAAAATACATACTTCCACACAACATCTAATGATAAAACTGCCAAGCTTATCTGGAGGTAAGAAACACAGTTAACACCAGTATGGAAATGCTGCCACCAGATTGTGTCAAGTTGTTGTACTGCTCCACGCACTTGACAGTTGATCTTAATGTAGCGCATGAGTTAAACATGAGTAGATGCTAGCATTGAATTGTTGTAATCATCCACTGTGTGGTATATCCATTATGTACAGTGTAATTTCATGAAGTTTCTTACACTCAAAGTGACTGGTGTGATTTATTCTTAGAACTAAAGTGAGTAAGGTTAAAGGTATTAAGAAAGACAGGTAAATTAGACAGGCCCTCGCCATAACTGCGAGTACACATGAGCAGACATTGTACAGCCAATGGAATGAGTGAGGTAATTGAATACTAAAAGAACCAGGATTCTTGATGTCTGCTACATGTACGTAGTGTAACAAAATATCTCAGACTGCACGTGTAATGTTTATTTTACATTGAATTAGGTTGCAGTGATCTTGACTTTTTGAATGAATAGAAGAGCTCCTCATCACAGTGGGATTCCCCCTTTTGCTTTGTCTCTGTTCCAGTAATGTCTTTGGGACACTCAAAATATTTGATTTGGGCAGGGATTGTTTTTGGACTGCTGCTGACTTGAGTTGCAGGGAGTTATCAGATGGACAAACCAATGAGGGATCTGCTGCCTCATACTTTCGCGAAAACATAGAGGCCATAGAAAAAGGCATACCCAATGATAAAACTTTATTCCAGCTGGCTCTTGGTATCACAACCGTGACTTCAAATAGTCCAGGACAGTTTCTCACATGTTCTCACTTTGACATCAAATACCTACCAGTAGCAGGAAAGACAAGATGATTTTCATTGTAGTGCAGTGTGCATTTTTTTGGAATACTGGGTTTTATGTCCTAAACCATTGCAGAAACACATCTGAAATCTATCTAAATGTGGGCTTTCCTCTTACTTCATTTAAAAACCAAAACACATGCCAATGGACCACTCCAATTATCAGACTCCCCATCTGTTAACAACATACAGTGCATATTATACATTAACAAAGTCGGTGAAAAGCTAGTTAATAGCAAACCCCTGTTTAATGTGAGTTTTAACAGAAAAAGTCAATCTTGAAAGTAAGTTTTTACAAGTCTGGCTAGTCCCTGTCAGCACCTTTCCTGCTTGTCTTCAATGTACTGTGTGTACACTCAAGTTTAGAATCTCAAGTGCTTTCCTGTGCACTGTACAGCAAGAGTACCCGTGAATTCACAATTCAGCATTTTATGCTTCCAGTAAACTGAATGATAAAATTGGAAGACATCCATCCCAAACAACCCACGCCCAGTGAAATGTAATCGTCTGCTAAATACAAATATGTGGTTTCTGTTGCCCTCTTATGGATGATTTCAGGCTATACTCAGACAGATAAGCCTAACTTGCACATTTCTAATTTGACCTTCCTCACTTAAAAGTTCAGAAAATAAAAAAATTACACATTATTAGTGATAGTATTGTATAGTTTTGGTGGATATGCAGATGTCACTGTGTAAAAATGTCCTACTTTCACAAATATAGGTCAAGACAAATTAGCAGACACATGTACTTTACAACATGGAAGGAAGTGACCCCAGGTTTTTTTTTTCTATCATCAAATATATAATTATTGGACTAATTATGACAGATATGTTACCTAAACTTTTAGTGGCTTTTACTCTTTATTAATAATATTAGGAATTAGCCTATATGTAAAATCTTAATCTGAAATCACAATTTAACAATTAGATCATTTCACTGGTGGAGTAAAAAGTACAAGCTTTATGTCTGAAAATGGAGTACAGTGTGTGTGTGTGTGTGTGTGTGTGTGTGTGTGTGTGTGTGTGTGTGTGTGTGTGTATGCATATGCATTATATGTAAACATATAATTGACACATTCAGATTTGCACATGACCAGACAAAATGTGTTTAGTTACATTCCACCACCAAGTAGTATATGCCAACTTTGCTCATTCCCTCACTTGTTTTCAGGAGTTTATATTTACTCATTCAAAAACAAATACCGCTTGTTACTCCTCACATTTGAAACATCAGGGGGCAGTGCCTTTTCCTCTATGACCTCCTCCCTTCTGAACAAGCTTCCTGCCATTGTCAGAGGAAAAGACACTGTGTCAGTATTTATGGTCTGATTCAAACTCATTTAGGACACCTGACAATCTGACTAACCCATGCCTTTCCCTTTCTAAACTTCTGGACTTTGTCGTTTGTATAGTGCTTGCATTGTAGACTGTATGTTGAACTTGATCCTCATCTGCTTGACTTTATCTTTTCTGGTCTCCACCTCCAGTATAGCTAAATATAGCCATCAAATTTTCCCTTTAGTCAAATAATTTGCAACCTACATTTTGGCTCCATCTTGTGGTCAAAAAGTGTAAATTATTGAGAAATCATTGGTTTGCAGTCCTGTGATTTATGAGGTAAAGAATTGTGTTTTCCAAGCAACTTAGATTTATTCAAATGTGTGAAGCATTAATTTCCTACAGCTGGAAACCATTTAACCAGCTTTCCCTTATTTTTTAAATTTAAGATAGTAATTTTGATATGAAAATTGAATATGACATAATGAAGGAGTGTAATTTGTGTATTGGGTTGCACTATGTGACTTTATGTTAAAACCTGCCCAGATACATTTAAATTATGAATTCAAATTTGTATGAAAGCAACAACACACCAAATGTGAAATTATGATTAAAATTGTGGATTTGAATCTGTGCTCATTTTATTAGCCCTACAGTGAGTTCACTTATGCTCACATGAAAAGAACACATGCTTCAACCGGTAGCAGTAAAGTCTGGGAAATGTCAACTGAAATATCTCAGGTAGCCTATTCCCTGAAAGCACATTGAATATATTGAGCAATATACCCACTAACACTTGAAATTGTCCGACTACAATTCTAGAAGTGTTACTGCTAATTGATATATACTTTTTATCTTTTAAACTTTAGACGTACTGGCGTTATTGATCAACCATAAACACAACAAAACGTAGGCTACTCAACTTCAGGCCAGATTTGGTCCAAACACTAAAACATAGCTGAGTTGTACAGAGTTTTCAGTTCACAGGAAGTCGAGTTATGTCTAGTTCGTGGTCCCCTGGTAAAGTCTGAACTCGTTACTCTCAATGTCCTCGGCTGTATGTAATATTATGAAATCTCTTAATGGGGGTAATAAGAGAAATTATTCTTCAAGGACCTGATATTCGACTGTTTTATCAGTTTAATCCTAAATTTTGTATTGTTGAATTTGCAAACCCCATTAAAATGTCTACTGTAAACAATGTACTATTAAAAACACAGATGTCTTACATGTCTTGTTATTGACATGTAGTGCTTTCACATACTACAAAAAAGGCACATTACCGTTATATTGTACCTCATACTAAAGACTGTATTTATCCAATGGAGAGTGCTTGGTAGTTTTTATGTGGCCAATGAATCTAGGTTTTCCGCTTCTGGGTTAGCACCTGAAATCATCACTCCGCCCAGATTCCTGTTTTCCCTTCCTCTCCCTTCACAGGACACGTTACATCCAGCGTTAGCTGTCGCAGATCAGTGTCCACAGCCTGCCTCTCAGGCGGACCCAGGCGGACACTCAGACTGGTGACTTTATTGACATGAGGACTTGCATGAGGACTTCAGGTGTCAGCCAGTATTCGCATCGATTGACAATGCTCCAGGATCCTTCCGTGACATGGAGCTGCCATTTTGTTTGGAAGAACTTTTACACAAAAACCTTCACTTACGTCTGCAAAGCCACAGTTAGCCACACATTCACATCAGAGAAAGTGGGTTTTATTTGTTGCATAAAATAAATTGTTTCGAGCGATTCTCTTTGCAGAAAAGTGAATAGTAGCACGTGTAAGTGGTGTTTTGGCCAATCAGTCCTAGAGGCTCGAGCACACGGGTATAAATTTCAGGCGGTTGCCGTAGAGACGTGTGCTGCTGAAGAGTTGAACGCCAGAGCTCGTGGTATCTTGGAAGGTAACGCTAGCACAGTAATGTTTGCCGAATTGTTATGTTTGCCTCCTTGTATTCAGTTGGCCGATGTTTGTACTGGCTAATGTGCCAAGCATTTGTCTAAGTTAAGGTAAGTTGGGAGAATATGACGTCTACGTGTAGCGCAACCTTATCCCATCAGACAGCCAGGGTTTAGCATTATCTGCGTTAGCTATTCTAACGTCTAGTACTGACATGTTTGAAAAATGCACCTGACAAGATGTGTTGGCCTTGTTGGGATATGCAAAACAAAACTAAACAAAGGGGGCGAAAAGGACTAACTAGCGTTAGTTAACAAACTAGCGTTAGTTACTGAATAAAGATGCTAGGTGGCTAGCAAGCCGGCTAAGGCGCCTCACGTTGTTAGCAGTTCGTTAAATTGCAGTTGTAACTAATGTTAGAGCGTAGGGGGAGTCGCTGTGCGCCTATATGATTCGTCGAAGCAAAACAATCTTGAAAGCCCTGACAACTAGCTTAACTGACCGCTTAATCCTTTGATTATTCATTGTACAGTCATGCTCTCAGCAAGGCTAATGCTAAATTTGCCGGTGGGCGTGGTGTCGGCTTCACGTGTTGGCTAGCGCTGTCAACACTGCAGCAGGCGGCCACGTGTCTGCTTCAAAACAATACGCAGTCTTTTAAAATCACAAAATAAATCCACAAATCGGTTGTCAAAGTGACAACTAAATAGGTCAGCTGATCTTTCAATAACGTGCGAGCGTCAGTGTTTCACACGCCCTTCATAATTAGCTATAAATGTTGAAACGGTGGTATCATGAATCGACGTTTTGATGTGCGGTGCAGCAGGAAGGCACAGTGATGCATCCCTTGCAACATGCATCGTGACTACAAGACCGACAGGAATAAAATCTGTTCACGATTGTGATCACGTTTCCCCGAATCTCGGTGTGATAAAACGGATTTCCTTATCAACCGGGCTGCACAAATAGTACATTTTGCGGCGAAGGCTCTTGGTATGGTTGAAAAATGTTAATTGTTTAACTGGAGATGGAGTCGAAAGCAGTGTTGCAACTGTGATGTAATGACTATGCGACTGTGGTATTGTAGAGGACGAGATTTATAATAGTCTGTATAGTTTTATAGTTACAGAATAGTTTGATCTGGATCCCACTATTGCGTTTGTGGGACAGAAAACAATAACCCGTTCACATGCAGTGCGTTTTCAGTGGGACTGTGAGCCATCTTAACTTTATAGCTTAAGATATGTTTTCCATTGTGTGTGAATTAGGTGTTCTAACTGATTCATGATTTAGACTATGCACTTAACCAACATTGTTAATGCTTCAAACAAAAATTGACACACAATTCACTTCTGTCTTACAAGATCTGGAAGTTTGTGGATGTTTGTAAAGAATGAACTCTCTGTTTTTAGATTAATGCTCACCTCGCTTTAGTAACTGAATGACAAATTCATCACCAGGGCCCAGTTGGCCAAATGGTTTAATCTGCATTGAAAATGATCCGATTTTGAAATCCCTTGTCTTGCATCCAGGATCAAGTAATCCATTTTACTTTTATCCCAGTTGTTCAAACTAAAATTGGATTGGATCAGTCTGATCCAGATACAAAATTTTCAGGATTACCAAACCTGAAAAGCGAGTGCTAAATGGGACTACATATCACACTCAAGCCTACTAGGTAGGTAAAAAACAGGTAGAATAGCCAGTATGGCGACACTCAAAGTGTCTTTATTTGAAAATGGGATGTATTTTGTTTGGTCAATGTCTTTTAAACAGCCAGACCTGATCTGAACAACAAAAAATAAATAAAAGCATATACATTTCTCAAATACATTGTAAATATTTTCCTATGTGTTTCAAATTCAAATTTCAAAATTCAAACTTCAGATTTGATTTACATCAAAAGTTGGGGAAAAAAACATTCAGAGTTCTTCATTTGTGGAATGATCAAAAGTCAACTTTTTTTTTACTTAATCGGTGATGGTTTAAAAAAAAAAACGTATTGTGTGTGCGTGTGTACTACATGGTAAATGCTGTTATTTGACCAGTTCAAATGTAATTTAAATTACATTTTGTTCCTGAAATCCTACCCTACTGCTGGGATCAGAATAATCCTAATTTTTTGGATCAAAGTTATCTGGACCATACTAAAAAGTGACCAACTAAAACAGCCCAAACTGAAGGTTTGATCCAGATTAAAACCACAATTGGATTATGTGATCTAATCCAATTTCAGAATCAGTTTTCAGTTTTGAACAACTCATTTTCAAGATTTGATCCAATCCAAAATCTGATCAGATTACTTTTGAACAACTGGGCCCTGGTTTTGTTATACTGTGATGAGCTCATAATTCAGTCACTCAGGTATGGGTCATATGCTGCTTGAAATTCACTAAACCAGACATCTTCATGAACCCAAGACAAAGGGCCAAAGTAAGATGTGCTGGACTTGACTGAATTTATAATTGTATGAAAGTGTTGTGTTAATTTTGTCGTATTTAAAACCATAAAATAAAATACAACTAAGATGAACATAACTTGCAATGTAAATTATTCGGGTTGGGTTACAAGTGAAAAACATAATTGGTCTTACGAGGAAGTATTGTGACTGCAGATGAAGGCTCAACATGTAGGTCCACAATTTTTTTTTTTTTTTAATGAACACAGAATAATAAACTTTTGGTCTGTCCACCAATTTTATACTTCTCTGAATAGGAAACATTCAAAACTTTATTTACACTGCTCACAAAATGTTAGGGATATTTGAATGTCATTTCTGTGACTCTTCCAGTCTCTCTGTCTCTGTCCAACCTGCTGATGACACTGTGACACTCTAAGCTCAGTGGACACTTCCCTCTGACAACATCCTGTCTGAATCCTGAATGTAAAGGTTATAGTGCATTTAGGTGCATTCTGAAATATCCCTAACTTTTTGTGAGCAGTGTATTTTACATTATTACATGGTGTGTTTTTTAGATATACAATGTGTAGTAGTTGGGCTATGTATACCCTTATTGTTTTAGTATCATACCTTTTCAAACGCTTAAAGTGTTTGCTAGAAACATCAGAAACTTGTTCTGTTATGGTCCAAGTTTGCAGAGTTAAATTGCTGACTGGAACAGTTTCAGAGAGATGCTGGAGGTGGCAGTATAACTCATGTTTTGGGAAGACAACTCTGGTGCATCCACTGTATTCTTCAGGGGGTTGCTATTCACACAAGTGGCATTTTGAATATGTCATTGTTATCAATATTGACCATTATAATGATGTTATTTCTCAGACGAGTCTTAGTGCTTTTCATATGATTTGCTTCGATTAGATTTAAACCAGTCAGACTTGGGGCAAAAAAGATCAAAGATAATTTTTTTGTTGACATTGATACATAAAACATATCTTCAGACCAGCCCATTAAAACTTAACATTATCAATGCATGCTGTGGTTCCTTCTAAGGATGTTGGGGACATGAAGTCAGTATAAGTTTTAATGTTGATGTGGTATTAAGGGGAGAATGGGTGTTTTTTTTCAGAATGTCATGACTAATTTATACTTGTACTGAAAATTATACTTCACTCCTTATCCAGGAACACGTGTGACGAACAGTAACTTGCACTAAGACCTCTTGGTCTTTGGACAACACAATGTCTGATGTGAAATCGTGTCCCACTGTGAGTGGAAATCCTCCCCCACCTGAGGTCATAAATCCCAAGAAGAATGGACGTGTAACCAATCAGCTACAATATCTTGAGAAAGTTGTGATCAAAGCTTTATGGAGGCATCACTTCTCTTGGCCCTTTCGCCAGCCTGTTGATGCAGTAGCACTGCATCTCCCAGTAAGTTGTGAAAATCTCATTTGTAGAAAAGCTGGACACAATCTGACTGCAAAGGTTTTTCTGAATTTGTTTTTTTACCTGAAGTTTCTGGTTTCTGCTGTAGAACACTTTGTCTTGGTTCCATCAGATGGCAGTCTGGGAGGAAAGACTTAGCCAGTGTCTGTGTTGTCTTTCAGGACTATTACTCAATAATTACAAATCCTATGGATCTGGGCACGATAAAAAAGCGTCTTCAGAACGAATATTACTACCAAGCGTTTCAGTGTATACAAGATTTCAACACCATGTTTACCAACTGCTATATGTACAACCGGGTAAGAGAATATTATTGTCTTGTATAACACACCAACATGAACTGCATTCCACCTTAAACAGACATTATGTTCACTTTTTTGTTTTTTTTATCTTATCACAATGCTGAAGATTGAATTATTTTGTAGTTCAGGCAGGATTGTCATAATGATACATATTACACTGAGAACCTTTGCCAAATTACAGTATGTACGTTTTCTTCACACAGCCCGGAGATGACATCGTTTTTATGGCACAGAGTCTGGAGAAGATCTTTTTGCAGAAGGTGGCCCAGATGCCTAAAGAAGAGTGTGAAGTTACAGCAGTCACTACAACAGAACCAGCAAAAGTGAGAAAGACAAACACAGGTATTTTGCACAGGGACAATCCCTTGAGATGTGATGGTGTAACATTACACATTTATTCCTGGAAGCTTGTACATTAGATTGTCCATAAACTGACATTTTACAGACGTTTCATTTACAAATGAATATCACAAGCACTACTGTGTAAGAACAAAAATCCTTGCAGTAATGTTTCCTGAACATTTATTGTGCTGATTCACTTACGGTCTAAAGTTCTGTTTTTTTTTTCATGCAGGTGCATTAAAGCAGAGATCCCTTCTGTCAGAAGTTGTGCTCCAACAGACAGTGACAGTCATCCCTCCCACTGGGCCTCAGTTCATCCCACCCATTCAACTCTCTGCACAAATTGATGCAACAGTAAGTCTTTGGGCTTCAGCAGTTTCCACATCAAAGTTGTTGAATTTAATTAAAATATCAACTGTCTTTAAGTGTAAAAATGTTCATAAAAGAGGTTGTTTCTCATTTTGGCTATATTTTTGCTGTGTGTTAAGTCATAATAATAATAATGGCTCATTCTGTGGTGATTGGGTTGGACAAAAAAAAAATCACACTCACACATTTATACCACATAAGTGCTACACAATGTTAAACAGACTGTCTCTGTTGCTTGAAATGATTCACAAATTTGAATCATTTATAGCAGTGTTGCCAATGACATCAACGTGAAATCACAAAATAAATTCCAGCATATTTGTGAATTGAACATTTAAATGTCTTCTTTGACTAACTATTGCAGTGCTGTATAATTGATGTTGAGCCTTCTCCTAAACATTCAGGCTAAAAAAGGTTTTAAGAGGAAAGCAAACCCCACAACCCCCAGCACTAAAGAGGTCACCATCACAGAGGAGGCTCTTGTTGGGGATCATCCAGCACATTGTACCTTATCCTCCAGAAGAGGCTGTGGCCGGCCCATCAAACCTCCCAAGAAAGACTTGCCTACGTTTGAGGGAAAGAAGGTCAAACTGCCCGAGCAGCTCAGGTGCTGCAGTGACATCCTGAGGGAGATGCTGTCAAAGAGGCACTACACATACGCATGGCCCTTTTATACCCCTGTTGATGCAGTCGCTTTGGGTTTACATGACTACCACGACATCATCAAGCAGCCCATGGACCTGAGCACTATCAGGGTAAAAATGATTATGATGACACAGTATACAACATTATTTTCTGTATAGGCCAAGTCACTTTTTCTAACACAAAGTATTATTTTTGTCAGAAAAAAATGGATCAAGGAGAATATTCGAATGCAAAGGGATTCGCTGCTGATGTGCGACTCATGTTCTCCAACTGTTACAAATACAACCCACCTTCACATGAGGTCGTCTACATGGCACGAAAGCTCCAGGTATGGAATTATTTTGTTTTTATTTATTCTTAAACCAAATCAGAAAGTCACTCAGTACTTAGATATCATATGGAGTCTTTATTTGTAGACGAGGTTGTATTTTAAGCATGTTAAAAGCATTTTCTTCCTCATAAAATCCTTGAAGAAATGATTTTTGGAAGGATTTGAAGCCATCATAGCTTACATCCATGTAAGTGTCTTGATTCTCTTCGCTTGCCAATGCACACTTTATATTTTGATGTGAATGTGGTCATTACTTGTCATTTGTTTGGTGCCTCTAACACTGTTCTGTTCAATTGCGCTGTTGAGTGCTGTGAGACATATGACTACTGAATGTATATAACACAGGAAAGGGGCCAAGAATGCATGGCTCCAGTGCTGTTTAGATTAAAGTAGGTATTTCTACTAGTTCTACTGAAAATATTTGCGTTTGTTTGTATTATCAGGAAGTTTTTGAGGCTCGTTATCTGAAGGTTCCCCAACAACCGGAGGGTGGTTCCATACCTTGTCAGAGAATTATCCAGGGAAAAGGAGACAGAGTGGGCAGCTTGTCAACCTCAGCTAGTTCAGAAAGTGAAAGTTCCTCCGAGTCAGAAAGTTCATCTGAAGAAGTGGCTGTGCAGCTGGCCGACCTAGAGGAGCAGGTAGGTGTCCGTCATGTCAGTAATAGTGTGCAAATGGCATTAGAGAAGTTATTCACTTCAGTGCATTTGACCTAATTGTCTTACTGATGGCTGACTTTTCAGTTGAAGAATGTCAGTGATCAGCTGAGGAGACTTAGCCAAGACCCCCTGATGAAACAAAAGAAAAGAGACAAGTTGAAAAAGGAAAAAAGATCCAAAGAAAAAGACATTGCTCGACTAAAGCACACATCCTCAAAATTCCAGTCTATTGTAGAAAAAATTGCCAGCATCAAGAGCTCTTCTGTGTGAGTGATCATTTAATATGATTCACACTATATACTCAACTAATATACTATAACTAATGGTGAAGTGAGTGTGCTATGGATAAGATTAGATGCTTTCTTTGTGCCTCCAGGCCTGCCAACAAACACAATATTCACAGAGTACCTGTAAAAGGTGAGGATGAAGTCCAGTTCACTCCAATGACTTATCAGGAGAAGAAGCAGTTGAAACTGGACATCGACAAACTGCCTGGTGACAAACTAGGCAAATTGGTGAACATCATTCATACTAGGGAATCATGTCTGCGAGATTCCACTCTAGAGGACGTTGAGATTGACTTTGAAATACTCAAGCCCTCCACGCTGAGAGCCCTGCAGACGTTTGTCGCAACATGTTTGAAGAAATGCAGTAAGTACAGCTCATTCCTGCTTTATCGCACTCCCCTCAATCATCAAATACAACTTTACTATTAATTTAAATTTACTAAGAGATTGGAGGTTTGTTATCTTCTGTCAAGTAGAAAAAAAGGCGAAACCAACCAAAAGAATACAGACTTGGAAATCAAAGGATGCCAGTCGGTCTGGGGTTGGCAGGAAAGAGCAGAAATTGATAAAGAAAAAAAAGACAGAAGGTAATTTATTTAATTAAAAATCTCAAAGTTATGCTTCAAAGACGGTTGTTGAGTGTAAAAATGATAAATAGTCTTTTTTTTTTTGTCAACAGCTGAATTAATGGTCTTTCCTGACATCAGCAGCAGCAGCAGCTCGTCATCCAGCTCCGACAGCAACAGCAGCAGCAGCAGCAGCAGCAGTCAGTCTAGCACTTCTGAGAGCAGTGACTCTGAAACAGGTTAGCTGCTCTCCAACAATCTTTCCTCATCTACCTCTGGCTTCTTCTTCCCTTCTTTCTCTCTAAAGTGGCCAGGATTCACCCAGGTACCCAAGTTGTACGTCTCACACCAAACATTAAATTGTTTCATATTTATCCATATTCATCAAATGTTTCCTGCTTGTCTTTCTCTCCCACGCACTTTTCACAAGCTGTCTACATGGACGCGGTGTGTACATCTGTTCTACAGGCATCAGATGTTATTCTTGTGAAATATTTAACAGAGCTTTCGATTTATTTTAGTGGACATCCATTTATGATTGATAAACTGAATCGGTGATATAAGATCATATAAGATCATTGCCAAAATGAAAGAGTAGGCTGAGTTTGAATGCTGTCTGTGGTTGAAACCTTCAAGGTTGCTGGAGCTCTCTTTAACCACCTTTTATTGCAGTATTACCATGTGCTGTTTAATTATGGAGAAAACCTCTACACCACAGCATGGTCAGTCAGCAAAAATGAGACTGATCGCTGCTGTTAAGTTGCTGTAAATGCCTAGAGTCTTTACTTTCTAGCATCCTCTAGCACTGGGTCCCCTTTTTAACAACAAAATAGCCAACATCATATGGAATTTCTTACAGTTTAACAAAGCTGGCATTAACATTGTTACACCATGTTCATTGTTAACCCATTTCACGGAGGTGAGTTTTGTTCTTTTCTTAAGAGGCTTTGCACAAAGAGCTATTGCTGTTCTTTAGACCGTCGTGAGACAGGTTAGTTTTACCCTACTGATGATGTGTTGTTGCAATAGTAATCCTATTCTAATCTAATATGAACCCATAACCAAGAGAGTAATGTTTTCCTGGATTTTACCATCCATTCAAGTACATCACTATGGTGGATTATATACATTATATTGCCAAAATGCAGTATGAGATTATTTTGCTCATTTTATCATATACAGCCATTGCTTCACACATAAATGACTGGCTTGTCCCCACATAAAGGGAAGCACTGTTTTTTCAAATATTTTGTGCAAGGCCTCTAATGTTTGATAACTGCAAACAAAGATCCTCATAGTTGTGTCCAGGTTGGGTGTGGCTGTGTGTAGCAGGTGAGTGGTGGTGTAGTGAAAACTAAATCATTAACAGATCAAGAGGTACATAATATAAAAAAAAGGTGAATAGATCTTTGGAAATAGTTGTGCTAATGCTCATCATTACAAATGACTTTCATTTTGTGAAGAGGTGTGTTTTATTCATATAATCTACATCACTGAATGCATGTTTTTCAGTGCCAAAAACAAAGAAGCAGAAAAGTAAAGAATCTTGCCAAAAGGTTAAGACAAAGGTAAATACATTTACTATTTGCTTTGAGTAGTTTAGAAAAAAAACTCATAAGTTATTCCTGCTGATCACAATATGTAAGAATGTAATTTCCTCTTAAGTCAAAGGTCCCACGTGCTGCCTGTAAAAAGCAGACAAACAATTTGACAAAAGCCTCAACGGAGACATCACAGCCTCCTCCTGCTGCTGTACAGTCCTCAGCAGCAGAGACCGAAGGCCACCCAATACACACCAATGAGGAGCTGACTATTTCTCCTCCAGGTAAGGCTTCTCCTGTCCTCAACTGAGAGAGAATTAGGATTGATGATAATTTCATGTTGATTTTACCCATGTATGTTTCTGTCGTTTTATTTTGATGAAGAAAAGGTAAATTATTAAGTCTGTGGAATTGGAAAAACAAGATCAACTTAAACTTCATCTGAATGTTCAAATAGAGATACTTTTATTTTTTCCATGATGCCGACCTGAGCACCTTTGACGCCTCCTGCAAACTTATGGTGCTTTTCCTTTAACTCCTTCCTGTTATCTCCTCACCTCTTGTGAAGCTGCCATGTATTGAAGATCTGTCCTGTTATTTGCTGTTTGACAGATTTGTCTGCCCTTCTGTCACCCATGGCTTCTCCAGAGGTTTTGCTGGACTGGGCTGCTGCCAGATTTGAGGTACTGGAGATGAAAATGCAAAACTTCAATAATGGTATTTAATTGTAAAAAGACAAGGTTTTATCAGCATGTGACACACTTATGTGAATCTTGTTGTAGGCTGTTGGCACCTCACAGGACAAGGGCTACACTTGCCAATTGATTCACATGGAAAGTCTGATCTCACCATTTTCCTGGGCAATTAACCCAAAACTAATTTCTTATGGAAAATGAGTATGTGTTATATCATACATTACATAATTTTGCATTCAGAGAGGACACTAAGAGAAGGACTCAAGAGAACAACAATAAACCACATCTCCATTTTTTGCTGCTTTACAGTAGATCCACAGAAAATCCCCAGACTGAATCCAGTTACCTTGTGTTTGTAGTTGGAGTATAGCTCAGGAGAGCTGGATACACACATACAGTGTACTGTATGGTATTTATAAGGTCTGAATAGAAAATGGATGTGCAGCCTTGTTGCTGTTCTTCTGGGTTTGATATGTTAATCCATGCAGACAGTGAAATGAGTAGGGCTTATAAGGATGCTCCAGTGGTTTAGTATTGAATTTCCTGTGTTGAGGGAGTGGCAAGAAATGGATGAAGAAAAGAATAGTGAAAACTAATGCTAAGAGCCCCACAAAAGCTAAATCCTACAATTTCCATCATGCAACTCAGAAGCATGTTATTGTGAGAGAGGGGGCAGACGCTGGTGTTTTTCTTCTATAAACATGAAAAACTATTCAGGCTCTATTACAAAGGAAACATAATAATAATAATAATAATAATAATGGTGACATGGATTTAAGGTCCAAAAATATTGTTGCCTGTAATATTGCAGTCCATTATGCCATCATTCTGACAAATTTATTTAGAATTTATTAAGGCAATGATCTTATATTTTTCTGCAGTACTAATATTGATAAAATAGTCACTCCATGCCAGGTTCTAAAGCAGTGTTTTGCTGCCATCTCATCATGGAGTATAGCTGTACATCAGTGTGGCAAGGTGAGATGTT
>OMNW01014052.1:17419-40897 GCA_900303245.1 Selene dorsalis
GAGATGTTGGACCACTGGAGGGGTGCAAGAGCAGGATTTTCATGAGCTTTTAAGTTCTTCTTTAGGCATGATTCTAGATGATGAAACGAAATGTGATCTGTCAGCAGGGCCCAGTGCTGTCCCCTCTGAGCGAGAGCCCGCTTCAGATTTCCAAAGATGAGACAAAGTCCAGTGAGTCACTTACAGACCCCAATGCTGGCATCACTATTGATGGAAAGAACATGAAATTATGAACTTATAAAATGATTATCCCAGATTTCAGATACCCTGAGGACGTCCTGGATGGTCAGTTGACTAATTTGCCTTTTGCCACCTCAGCAAGTAAATCTGCTGACGATGAAAAGACCCTAGTTCCTAAAAAGGTGAGTATTGTTTATTTGAGATACTGTGAGAGCATGTTGAAGAGTGACTCTGCTGATCAGGATGCAGAGGATGATCTGTAACAAGGGCTGAGATAAACTTAAGGACTAACAAGGAGTTGGTCACTTTTATTTGTATTTGTGGAACTTTACTCTCTGAAAATCAACTGATAAACTTGAAACATAAATTGGGCAATAGCTGCTAAAATCAAAACAATACAATACCATAATATTTTTTGCAAATGGGACTGTATGTAACTTTTTTTTTTTTTTTAAATACAGAGCCGAAATAATTTTTCTTTGTTTTTACTATTTAATTTGACAGTGCTTATACACCCTGTTTCAAATTAAACACACATCATACAATTCATCTTCCCACCATCAGAGGGAAACAAAGTATTGTCTGTGACAATATTAATGATAGTTTACATTTTTTTTGTCACCCACTAGTGGGCAAATTACAAGTTTATTGTCCCACACTCCTTTTTTAAATGGGCTCCCAGTGAACATAGTCATTTGTCTCATTCAGGACATTGTTCTAAAAAACGCTGAGTCTTGGGCGAAACTCGTGAGACAGTCAGTCACTCCAACTGCAATCAAGTCTTCAAAGGAGAGTTTCCAGCATTTCCGTAAGGCTGCCATGGAAAAAGAGGAGCGAGAAAAAGCACTGAAGAAGAAATTGATCGAAGAAAAAAAGGAGAAGGAGGCTCCGGATATAAACAGCAGGTATCCTCACAGAAACGACAAATGCATTACTTGTATTGTTCATTCAGTTTCGGCTATAACTGCCGTAACATTGTACAATTCAGAGTGTTGGCAGTCTGGTTTTTAAAAAGAAGCTGATAACTTGAAGTAGCTTCTACTCATGTTGATTTAAAGAGTATAACTTCTAAGTAACAAGGATGTTCTCCATCCAGCCTCTCTGGCCCATCTAAAGCAGCACAAAATCCTCAGCCAATCAAAGACGCTGATGCTGATTCACCAGAGAACATCTGCACAGAGGTAACCCCAGACACCTCCAAGGATGTTGAGCAGCAAAAACCAAGCTCTCCCAGGGAAACACAACCTGTAAGCACACAGGTCTCAGTAGACAGGGAAAGGGAAATGGCTCGAAGGAGGGAACAGGAGCGTCGCAGGCGAGAGGCTGTGAGTACCTCCTGTCCAGGTTTTAGACTGCTGTTTGTGATAAGGTCAAATGTCATTTTGAAAGTAACTCTGTACGTCTGTCTCCCTCTTCACAGATGTCTGGCATTGACATGACTATGCAGCAGGACATCATGACTACATTTGAACTTAACCTGGACTAAAAACGATGCAAAAGTTGTCCTTTGCGCAAGACTTCTGTCATTTCATAGTCATTAATTGTGGGGTGGGGGGGGGAACAACATATAAATATGTCTTGCCCTTAAATTGTATTTGAAATAGTTATTAAATGTTTGCACTGACACTCTTGAATGTGGGATTAGGGTGAAGCATGCATGTGTTTCTGTTCTTTTCACATTTGGATGAATCCACTTACATCTGACGGGCGTGTGTGACAAGTTAATGAATGCATCCATACACTGTAGTTAAAATGCCACATTGTTGTCTTGTTCACAGAGTTCTGTAATGTTATTTTGATCCTGTGTTGACGTTATTCTATTCAAATGAACCCTGGCCACCATGCCTTAGTTAATCCTGACTCAAAATATGTTGAATGTATGCTAAACACTGGTTGTATGTACAAATTATATGCAAAAATTCAAAGGTTTATTTTCTCAAACATTGTCTGTCCAAAAGAAAAATGTCTGTTTTGAGATCTGTTGAGAGATTGAAGCCAGTAGATCATCAGTGTGTTCAATCTCAGTGCCTTATTTGCCTGACCATTTGAATGCCATAGCCTGTGTTTACTGGATATGCACTGCACTTTGTTGTTCATACAGTTCTTGTCATGCCAAAGTTGTTTTTTTGACATTATCAACATATTCTGTATGTTACAGTTTATATATGCTAGTATAAATAAGATTTTTTTTTACTCAAGATAATAAAGCTATTTTCACTAAGCAATAAACATCACTTCATCACTGCATCCAGTTGTGACGGCAGTATGGTGCAGTTCTTCCTCACCCCCGAGTCCAGAAGTTCATCAGCTCCATTTCATCTTTCAGGTTTACACACTACAGAGATAAACTTGAGGCTGATGAGGTTGTTGTAAAGAACAAACTGTTTTATAAATACTTTACTATAAATATTGTTTATCTGCTGTCTTCTCATGCACGCTCCCTCTACTGACTCAGCTCAGGCCCCAAACATAAGTATTTTAGTCTCAGCTTTTTCTGTTTGCCACTTGAATTCCAGGTGTTTAAAAATATCCAACTCTGTGCTTTCTTTACCAGAGCTAAAGCAGGTAACCAGTGCAGGACTGGACAGCATGTGATGTGCAGTGAAGTTCCTTCTAGCTAACTCTTGTAGCCCTACACTACTATGTTTCATCCTTTTGAAAGCCTGCTCTCTATGCAGGTCATAGTGGTAAGTGACAGTTTCTTTGCTTTTTCACTGAAAACTACAGCAACACAGGGTTAAATGGCTTAAAAGATCTACATAGATGCAAAAAGATAAAAATAAATGTATCATCAATATTATTATTATGTGCCACACACAAGTATAGTGTATATATATATATATAGAGTATAATTCATCTCCCGCCCCACCACTTTCTAGTCAAACTGTTACACAGAGACTAGTCTTATGCTACAGAATATGAAGTTGTTGCCAAATATTGTCCAGTCACTCTAACAGACATCAAAAATGTCCTAATTGTGCTGACGTTCAACATTATTAACTGCACTTTGCTCTTTGAAGGTGGATTTTCATCATAGCAGGTAAATATTCATTAGCCAGTCATTAAGACATTTCATGAGGCAGGGCTGTCCCCATTACCTCTGAAATGCTGGTTCTGCTTTAAGGACAAAACCATGTGCACAAGTGCCATCCTAACTGAGCTGAATGGGAAAATATCTGCTGTTTACATGACAAGTAGGTTTACAATACAATCTTTGACTTACAGTCTGATGATGCAGCTTTTCCCAGTGCGACTTGTTTGCACCACATGGAGCCTCAAACATGACAAAATCTACTAACAATGACCAAAGTAAAATGATTGAATAAACAAAGAAGGTGACACGGTAGTACAGTGGTTAGCACTGTTCCCCTTCGGTAAGACAGTTCTGGGTTTGATTCCTGGGACTGTGGCCTATGGTGAATGCACGTCCTCTTTGTTCTGTGGCTTCCTCCCACAGTCCAGTATAGGTTGATTAGTGTCTCTAAATTTTAAATGAGAAAGTGTGTGCCCTGTTTTTTGCTGTATGTCAGCCCTGGAATAGACAGGAGACGTGTCCAAGTGTTCCCTGATGGAAATGGCTCCAGTCCAAAAATCACAAAATCTGTTATATTAGTTACTAACTGATCAGATATTAAAGTACAGGTATGCATAATTTCTTTTCACTCAACATATAGCCTAGTCTTGTTTGGTGACCTCTCACAGGTCAACACTGTCAGTGTGTCTCCGTACCTCAGCTCTGAGGAGTGCAAAAGGTCTTTCTCTGTCACATATCCAGTCACGTGGGGGATTAAACTAATCTGAAGTTGTTACTGTCTCCTCATGTGGGCCTTCTCAGCTCCGGTTGTGTTTTCTAACACATTGACCTGCTCCACCTCTGACCGCATTACAGCCAGATGAACATATCAATGCGCTGTCCAGTGATTGAAGCGACAATCATAGGCTCCCCTTCTCTGATCAGACCTTGGCTGGAGAGACAATAAAATAAATCATGGCAGTGTAACAACAGTGACCATGTGCGCATGCTGCCCTGCCTTTTTTAACACAGTGTTGTTGCCATGACAGCCGCGGTGCTTTGCAGAGATTTTAACAGCGCCTCCTCACACCTTTAAATCTGCGCATCCAGCGGCTTTTTCTGGGTTTCGGACCTGCCTTGTATAGGCAACAGCACCGTCTCCTGCGAACCACCGCCGCTGTCACACGCAGGCGTGAGATCTGACGTGATGCTCTTGCCACCGTCCCATTCAGCCGCTGCTCGGGATCCTCCCTTCACACAGTCGTGCGTATGCGCTGGTAGCGACACCGCGGCTTTGTCAGAGCAGCGTTTAACCAGAGCCGAGCAGGTAACACAGACTAATCAATAGGTAACGTGATCCGGATTGATTTCCTGCGGCAATGTAAAGATGGCGAGAGTGCTCCACAACTTGCTGTTATTTCTCATCAGACTTGCGCAGAAAATCAGAGTTTGGGGGTACTGGTCATTGATATACGGGTATTGTGCTCTCTGCACCGCCGTAGCCCTGCTCAAACTTTGGTGGAGCATCATCCTGAGGCCGACAACAACCTTCCAATGGGGGATTCGTGAAACTCCCCCGGCTTGTCTGAATGACACGTCCTTGGGAACCCACTGTTATGTTCGGATCAAGGTAAGACGCGCACACGCAGACGCATGCACTTGGACATGAAAGGTCCCTGTAAGGAGGAAAAGCCCCTTCATTGTGTGTGTGTGTCTGTGTGTGTGTGTGTGTCTCTCTCTCTCACATGCACGGACGCGCGCGTGCGTGTGAGAGAAGGAGAGAAACAGAGAAAGAGAGCCTGTATTACATGCTAAGACGTTGTGATGTAAATGAGTCCAACACCTTTCCTGCAGTGTCGCGTCGTGAGCAGCCGAACGGGCCTCATCTGTTGTTGTGTGTTATTCCGGTGAAGGCGCTCCTGGTGCTGGAGGAACAGCTCCTTCCTCCGCCTCACGGCTCCACAGGCGGGCTGTCAGCAGCGGGCTGTCAGCAGCGGGCTGCCCGCCTGCCTCCGACCAACAACCTGTCTCCAACATTGAGTCATTAAACGCCAAAGCACGTCTGTCACAAAACCCCGTCTCAACCAATTCTGCGGGAAATGATCCACTTGACTTACTGCTGAAGTAAAAGTCGCGACAGTACAGTGGTGTGCTGCTGCAGTACTGCATGTAGGATCCCTGACAAAGGCACAGAAGTAGCAGCAAAATGCACTTTAAGTATCTAGAGAAATACTCGTGCAGCAGAATGGCACGTAGTGTTGGTTTATGATCATTAATGCATTAACATGTTGTAGACAGGATCATCCTTCTATACCAGCCTGCGCAGTTTACTCTGTATCATGCTTTAAAAAACTGATCATGACGTTTTGCATGTAAAATCTTTATCTGCACGAATGTAGCGGCATAAAAGGTGCAGAGTTTGTCTCGGAAACACGAGTTATCATAAGAAAATACTCAAACAGTGCACTCGTAGCACACACAACTGACCTTTGTCAGTGTTTTTTTCATTTAACACTTTCCTCTGTTGTTCAGCTGTTTTTTATCTGTAGGCTACATAAGTATTTTAACCAGCTGTGGCTCAGATTAAGCCTAATTTTGTCCACATGCTGGGACATGCTCATACATGATGTCATCATGAGACTAAGATAAACAGCCTATGTCATGTTTGTTTTGAGACGGTGCATGCAAATAAAAGCAGCCTGAAAGATATTACAATGGTTTACAGTAGCTACAGTAAAAAGTTATAAAACATTAAGCTTGAATTGATCAACTGGAAAAACTAAACTAAAACTAAAACTACATCAGTGCAATCTAAAGCAAAAAGAAAAAAATGTGTCCACATCAGTGCAACGAAAACACATTAACAGCTCAAGTGCAATTCCACGAATAACCTGCTACCTTACTCCATAAATCAGCTCTGACCTGACCTCCAGATGTCCTTCTCGTTTTTTGTCAGCTCTGTATTTACTGGGAGTCTGTTCCATAGTACAGCACCAATATGAAAACACAGCTTGTTGACTATATTTTATCTATATATTTTAACAAACACAAATCCACTGATGATACAGTGCAGTCTCTTGTTGTTGTTTTAGCCTGAGCTGTGGAGGCAGCTGCCCCACACTTCCAAATTGATTACTATCAATGCGTAGTGTAGTCATTACTGCCGAGGATATTTTGCATCACCTGCAATTTGTTTGCATGTTTAGCTGTGAAACTACTGGACCAAACAAAATAGACACAGTCATTGTGCTACAGCATAAGTGATAGGAGTCAGATAGGAGTCTGTCCAGAAACAGAATCTTAATGCCTCTGCAGACACGTCTTGTGCATGTTACTTTGCTTTGATGTTTGAGCCTCACTGTGCAGAATCATGTGTGCATGACAGGACCTGAAAGTGTGATTTTGTTATATAGCAAATCATTTGGAAGCTTTATGAAATGTATTGTTTGAATATTTCTGCTTGTTTGAATCCTCTGGATCTCTTAGATATCACATTACAGATTCATAACAGTGGCCTGGTACTGATTCTAATTACTGTTAACTCAATGGAAATAAGCAGTATCATCATCCTATCATCTAACTTTCCATGCAGCTGCATTTATAGTCTTTTCAAAATGCTGACTTGTTCTGTTGTGTCCACTGAGTGTCTTTGGATGAGACTGTTCACAAGTTGGCTCTGTGTTCTTTCCATCCAGGAGTCTGGCCTTAGGTTTCACTATGTTGCAGCTGGAGAGAGAGGGAAGCCACTCATGCTGTTTCTACATGGCTTCCCTGAGTTCTGGTAGGTCAAAGGGAAATTGGGGTGGGGGTGGTGTGGGCAGGTTCCAGTAACAATTGCAGCTCCACTGCATCCAGCAGCAGCATTAAGAAAGCATTTTTGTGCAGCTGCTGGGTGTTTGTTACACCAGTCACCTCTCTGACAATGAGGATTCCTTGGCTCTAATGTTTCTGTCTGGCACCTGGACTGTAAAAACACATCCATATCAGCAAGGAGCCCTCACTCATGGACATGATTTGCCATTGGGGGAAGAAAAGTCCAGAGCATTCAAAATCTCTTCCTCCTGATATGAGATGAAAAACGGTGCTGAGTGTTGCTCCTGGATCGGGGCCAAAGAGGTTGTCAAGAGCTGTAAGCCCATCCATATCTCCAACATACTATCCAAGCTGCAGACAAGACAGGGATTAATTAATGGTGGAGGGGAACTCTTTCTGCTTGACTTGCTGTATTCTTCACAGAAATGATGAACTGTGCGGAGAGAGATGGCTGCAAAGAACTCTCAACACTCTCGAAATGTGCTAATTCCCTCTTAGAAATGAGAGTGAATGGAGTGTATGCGCACGTCACAGGCACAGTGGAGGGGTCTGAGGAGCTTACTCTGCTTTAAACCTCATCTATATTCTAAGATCTGAGGGCTCATTGCTGGGCTCTTATCCTGACTCATCAGAATCACAGCCAGGGCTCTGCGTCCTGCCTCCCCTCACTGATCAGCAGGGGAAGAAGAAAGAGGCAGAGGAGGAGGGGAATTTCAGGCCTAATGAGGAGCCTCCAAAGCAGACAAGATCTTCAATTAGGACGTCACCCCGGTCCACATGATCGGTGGTCAGATCAGAATTTAGAGCAGCTTCAGTTACACTGCAGCAACAACCAAAAAAAAAGCTGAGTGTCAGCTTTAAAAAAAAGTTTGTAAAGTTAATTTGTTACTGACTCAGATTTTGTTCAGTGTTTCAAGGGGCACAAGGAGCACTGCATTGATTGTACACATCAAGTTAAGATAAAATTGTAATGGGCGAACCTACTATTCAGCCTGTAAACAGTGCGTGAATGATGATCTCATCAGTTTTATCTAGGTGTGGGCTTGTAAATCAGGAGAGAACATGCCTAACCATCAGATGGAGCTTAAAAGAGACCGCATTGAATATGTTACAACCAGCTCGTAGGCCACAGAGAGAAGGGAGTTTCAGCTAAATCTATTAAATCAAAGGAAAACTACGACACTTGTCGATGGGGTATGAGTGTTTGAGTCTGAGGTGTATGGAAGTGCATGGATGCTGTATATGGTGTAAAGCACACGTTGTAGTTGCGAACACTAAATACGAGGGAGCGCTGGCAGCAGCATGTATTATGAGGGAATGTAGGATGCTCTATGTCTGGGTGCTTGACCCTGTTGCCAAATAGTCAGGATATTTCAACAGTGCACTCATAATTTGTTGGAAAATGTTATTTAAGGGAGAATAAATAGAGGGATGAAGAGAAATGAACAAAATGAATAATCTTTGTTGTAAATTACGTGCTTTGTGTTTCAGGTTCTCCTGGCGATACCAGCTGCGAGAGTTCAAGAGTGAATTTCGCGTGGTGGCCATCGACATGCGAGGATATGGGGAGTCTGACCTGCCGCTCTCCACTGAAAGCTACAGATTCGAGTACCTGGTCACTGACGTCAAAGACATCGTGGAGTACTTAGGTGAGAGAAGACAGAGCGAGTCTGTGATTTGAAGTCACTGCGAGCAGGGGCCATTGAGTCAAAAATAACTTGTTTATCAGTCTTAAGCTGTGGACAGCCCTGAAGGCCGCAGCATGGCATGACAAACTTCCCGTGACTCATTGTGATGAACACGGGACATTGTGCAGATACAGAGCCCGCAGCTTGCAGAGTGCATGCTAACACTAGCAGGGAGGCTAGCTCGAGGCTGTCTGCACACACCAGCGTCCGCTGATAATTGTCTGGCCGGGATGACAGTTTTTGCTCCTCACTGGCGACCGCATCACAGTCTCTCTGTCATTCCACCAATAGCTCCACACTGCACGAAAGCCTGTCTCTGCTTCGAGATGTGTGGGAGTCGAGAGTCTTTAATGACTCCGTGTACAGTAGATGGTGTCCAGGAACTGTTCTCCTTCACACCTGTCACCTCATATTCACGAAGAAACCGCAAGAATAAGTTGTAACACTCACAGACCTTGTCCTCACATGCTTATTATTATTGTTATTATAGGAAAATTACATTAGTGTTTCAGTTTAATAGTGGTTGTCCATGTTTCCAGCTGGAAGTAATAACACGTGGGAACACAGACACATGAAATGAAGTCAGATGGAACAAGAAACCTGAGTAGTCAGATGATTACAAACCTCAAGGAAGAAAAAACAAAGTCCTTTTTATGAAGTATTTACATTCAGTTCTACCTCTAGAGAAAGTGACATGAATAACCTGCCTGAACATTTTTGCTCATATAGCATATATGTCCAATATATGCTGTTTCACTCGACATGACTGAAGGCCAGCAGTACAAGAAAGAGACCCACAAATAATAAACTGGGATTACCCATTAACTGCAACATTTTTCTGTGGGATCGCACTCAGGAGTAGTTCATAAATAATCATTTAATGCATTGCAAAACACTAATCGTTGGACATACAAACACAAACAAAAGACACACTTGTTTCAGTTTGGCTATCAACGTCAATGTAGCACTGACAGTTTTAAAGCAGCAATCAAGCTTCTTAGAATAAACTGTAAACACATACAATATTAACACCTCATAAACCTGCAGGCCAACAGTGCCTTAATTTAGAGCTCATCCAACAAATCAAAGTCCAATATTAGCTACAATATTAGCACTGTGTTGCTCTCCTGAGTGAAATACCTGCACCCTCAGCTGCTACATGGTTGAGTGTGTTCACCAGCACAGACTGTGTATCAGAGCTTTTTAGAGCTGTATAGTTTTGGCTCATAAAAAAGCAACAACAAAAACACAACAAATAACTGTAACACACCAGATGTGGAGTTGATTTAAATAGTATTCTATTGTTTATTCTATGTACATTCAACACCAGCAGTAGGGAATATATTGATATGATAAAATAGGTTTGATGTTTTTTTGACATGATATTGTATTGATCCTTTGGAGCGCTGTATTGATATTTTATCAGTAGTTGTTGCTGGTGACAATAATTTTGTTACAGTGATTTTGTATTGTGTTTGAGCCTTTGACTGACGATTCAAGATTGTTTGTTTGATTCTGTTTATTTGTCACATGCATAGACGTAGAGTACACTTACAACAAGCAGTGAAATGATGTCCTGACTACACCTCCAAGACTGTGCTGTCCCACTGATTTCAGGAGCTGAAATAGCCCATTGCAGGGGTGGGATGGATCATCTAAAATCCTGACATGCTCCAGCATCTCCTCTCGTAGGGACAGGGATTCCTCTGTTCAGATTGCACGAAAAAAATATGTTGGATGTTGCAGCGACCGTGTATTATATTAGAAAGCAACACCTATTAATTTGGCTAATCGTTTTTAATAAATAATATTGAATAGTGCAGCTTTACACATTGCTACAACAGGTGTATGTTTCATATTTAAAGCCAATGAAAGTCCAGCACAAAGGCTCCATGATGCTCTATAAATTTTGTCAATAAGGCTTTGAACGTTTCCCTCATGAAACATTTACGCTCTCTTACAAAGTGTTTTAAGAAAGGTCTGTAGTTGACGTTTTGTAGCTTCTTGCACTGTTAATTATTTCTTAACAGGCTTTCAGGAGCTCAATAATGCATACTGCTGCGGAAATGTTTCACATGACGGTCATTTCCGTGGAAGTCGGGGGCTGATCATATGATAACTGCTGTGCTCCAGTCTGTGATTGGCCTGCAGAGTCATTTTTACAGCAACTGATAGAGCCCACATGATTACATCTCAGCCCAGATTCACACTCAGCTAATGAACCTATACTGATCAGAGGTTTGGCTTTTAACCATTCAGAGGTTTGGCTTTTAACCAATCAGTGCTAACACTAAACACAGAGAGCAGAAACAAACAGGGTCATTTGTCATCCCATATTAATCCCCATTGAAGCTAATGTGGTATCGATGTTAGGATGAGGTTTGCTGGGATGATTCAAACCAGTGGGTGCAAATGGAGCTTGTACAGGTGAGGGGATTAGTTTAAGGACTGGGGCAGTAATGTGATCAGAACCCCACAGACGGATGTCCTGACCTTGATCTACATTTGGCTCCATGTCATGTAATACATCTGTTTGATGGGTATATTGTGTCTTCTAAGGGAAGAGGCCAGCAATAATGAAGTGAGAACAGCATTGATTTAAAGCAATGACATGCTTATTCATAAACAAAGAATCAGCAGCAGCATCCAGCTCCTATTATGGACGTCATTGTGCCATTTTCTATTACTAAAACTGCCTAATGGGCATTTGATTTTCTTCCAAGGATATAACAGATGCTGTCTCGTCGGCCATGACTGGGGCGGGACCATCGCGTGGCTCTTTGCCATTCATTACCCAGAGATGGTGACGAAGCTCATCGTCCTGAACTGTCCCCATCCCTCTGTGTTCACAGGTATTATTTCACTACATGCACATGCACTAATCCTCAGACATCAGTTTTTGTATTGTGAAAGAAAACCAATTTTCTTCATACTAATTAGACAGTCTCTGGTTTGGCTCCTGGATCATCACCACAATTGTTATCATTAATTAGAAAATATTATTACTTCAATTTCCATGTTTGCATCCATCTGGCAAATCCTCGTCTGCCTTTAGGGGAGGATGATGAGAAGCTAATTACAGGAGGCTAATGTGAAGCTGGAACAGCTGGTTTAACTGGTGCAGACAGAGGCAGAGACACTGAGAGTTATCACTTCCTCAACCCTGCAGCGTGTGCAGACATGGCCTTTAATTATTGTCCAACAACTGAACTTCTCTCTCCTCTCCTCTCCTCTCCTCTCCTCTCCTCTCCTCTCCTCTCCTCTCCTCTCCTCTCCCCCCAGATTACGCTCTGCGTCACCCGAGCCAGCTGCTGAAATCCAGTCATTTCTTTTTCTTCCAGCTGCCCCGCTTCCCGGAGCTCATGCTCTCCATCAATGATTTCAAGGTGGTCTGTTATGTGTGGGCTTAAGCTGTTTCAAGGTCAAGGTTGTGTGTGTTTGCGTCTGTGCGTGTGTGTGGTGCGTGTTGAGGCGTGCGTCTCTATGTGCATGTATATTGGCATATGTGGCATATAGTGTCAGTTTATTTTTAGTGCTTTGATAGAGGTTATTTGTAGTAAACAAGATGGACAACTAATCCTGAGAGAATTGTGAAATTATAGAGTATTTGAAAATTATATGCTCTTGAAGTGACTGTATCTGTGATTAGGTTTATAGTTGCTGATATCAATCATAATTTTGTTGATGTGTCAACATTTATACAGTACAGCTCCACTGATGCACAATTTGCTTATAAAACTACAATGCCTATGTAGTAAGTGTTGTAGTTAAGTGGTTTTAATAGATATTTAAAGCTACAAAACAAATCTTTTCTTTCAGTTAATGAAAGCAAAATGAAACTTTAGATGAGAGCACTAAACACAGACAAGAGACAGCTAGCTTGGCATAAACTATGTTAGCTTGGTCCGAAGACATGAAAAAAAATAGAAAAAACCACAACCTTCAATTTTTATACTTTGTTTTTTGTATCGATCAAATGAACAAGATGTAATTATATAACATGTGCAGGATGGATTTTGTTCCTGCCTCAATTTCAACTGTTGTTGTCGTAATAATCAAGCATTTCCAGGCAATTTGAGGTTTCAGCTAATACTGTAGGGGTTCACCAGTGTATCAGCTCTATTAGACTTTTGCTGGGCTAATTAAAGGACAATTCTAGGCAAATTCAACCTGGGGCTATAGTTTCCTAATATTTTAGGTCTAAAAGAATGAATGTGAAGATTTTCTTTTTAATTGCTCCTGTTATGTAGTTGTGTCTGTCCCCGCATCGCCACAGCAGCGTATAATGGGAGCGGAAAGATCTTAGGCTGTTTACATCCCACAAAACCAGAATTTTTTTTCACAGGCAACGTCAGATGGCTACTCAAACATACACCGAGGGGTTTGTTTACTTCAAGAAAGTGGACATGTTCGTAAATGGAGCTGTAATACAAAGTATCGCAAAGTGTCGCGCAATCTTGCAAAGTCTCGCGTGAGAGTCAAGTTGGCGCGCTCAGTATGTTTACAGGTAGAATTAACAGTAGCCACATTTACTCTTACTGCTACGAAAATGTTGTGCCTCTGAGCTTTGTTGATAAAACAAATGGGAGCGCTTCGGACTACCTCTAAACATACTGAGTATACTGAGTACACTAAACATACAACACAGAGATCTTCGCAATACTTTGTATTACAGCTCTGTTTGCAAACATGTCCGCTTTCTTGAAGTAAACAAAATCCTCGGTGTCGGTGGCGACGCGGGGACAGACAGAACTACTACATAACAGGAGCAATTAAAAAGAAAATCTTCACATTCATTCTTTCAGACTTAAAATATTAGGAAACTATAACCCCAGGTTGAATTTGGCTGGAATTGTCCTTTAAAGGAGAAGTTCCATTTTTTTGCAACCTGGACCTTATTTCTAGCATAAAATACGTTCATTTACTCACCCGAACAACTTTGGTGTAAAAAAGCCCGGGTGACAATAACAAAACAACTCTGAGCCGCTCTGAGCTTGCGGGGGAATAGTGCCGGTGATTCATAACAAAATATTGGGGAAATGAACGAGTTTTGCAGCAGATAATGTCTTATTTAGAGGCTGCATCGTTGCCCCAACAACTCCTGTTATATGGATATACGTAGATCGCGAGTGGATCTAAATATCTTCCAAAGGACTCCAAGTTACACCAAAGTTGTTCGGGTGAGTAAATGAACGTATTTTATGCTAGAAATAAGGCCCAGGTTGCAAAAAACTGAACTTCTCCTTTAAGTTCAAGATTATATAATGTTCATTTGCGTGTTTTCAGAAGTAGAAGCGCAGCATTTATTGTTGTTGAGGCAGCAGTAAGTTAAGCTGCCGGAGCTGTGACTGAAGGTCATGAGGGCTGAATTCACCACTGAAGAACCATTTCTGACTTGTATTACAAGTCAGTCTGAATTAAATGTTCAGACTATAGCAGTCGCCCAAATTCACGTGTGTGTTTGCTGCTGTGTCTGCTGCAGGCTCTGAAGGCCTTGTTCACCAGCCGCAGCACAGGGATTGGGAGGAAAGGCCGGTGGCTGACTACAGAGGACCTGGAGGCCTATTTGTATGCACTCTCACAACCAGGAGCCCTGACCGGAGCCCTCAACTATTATAGGAATGTTTTCAGGTGGGGAAGAGCCCGCTCACTCAACATAAAATAGCTCAAGCAGATGTGTGCAGAGGTATAACTGGTTTACTTTATACATTACACTTTTTCCCACTGGCTAAAGTACATTTTTTGAAACCTTCTCAGCTTTTCTTAAAACTGAAAACACAAAACTGAATAGCCAAACAACTTTTACCAGACCTCTCACACGTCAAAACAGTTTTGTTCTAAACCACATTATTTATTTATTTATTACTATTCCCTTCATTGTTTCTTTCAAACTTTAAAAAACAATACAAAATCCTGTTACATTGCTTTCATCATATCATCAGCAAAAAGTCGTCTGAACAGTTTTGAGTTGTGTCTTATTGATAGCAATAGCAATAGCAAGTTTATTTGTATAGCACATTTCCGCAACAAGGCAACTCAAAGTGCTTTACAGTACATATTAGGAAAATGAGAACATAAAAGCAACAGTATTTAAGAACAGAAAGAATTAAAACAGGTATAAAAGATGACACCTGTGCTGTACTGTACTTGTGTTTAGCTTCTACAACCTGTGCTTACCATTATGCATCAGGAGTGCATCACAGTGCGCAAAGTTTTTTAATGAGTGAAACTGTGTTTAGAGTTTTGCAAAACAGCAACAGGTCTGCAAATAACTGCTGAAAACTCAATATGATGGAATTTAGTCTTTTAGCAATTCATAAAAACTGTAATTCAATAGTATCATATAAAGTAGCCTCTAAGACAAAACACAGTATCTATTGGAAAAACTATTCTGTTTCCATAGGAAAACATAAAGATGATAAAACCACTTCAGTTGTATGTAGTGTGTAATGGATGTTATTGTGTACATGGGAATACATAATACAAATTTAGTGGCGCCATCTACTGTCAGAGCTTTGAAGGAGCAGAAAATGAAACATCTCCCTCTGTCAAATATCTAGATTTACAGAGACCTTCAGTCTTAAAGCTGAGACTGACTCTCCGGCCAAGAGTGATCAACACAAATCAGATCAAAGAAGATCATAGTGCATGCATATCTGACATGTGAACTGTACATGCATGAGTGAACCTGCCATCTGCTCCCTTCTTCTCAAGCAATGAGTTACCTCAGAATAGCTTTTATATGCTTACGTAAAAGAAACATCGCTGACCCATGTCCAATTAGTCTCTCCACAGGCGCACACTGCACCTAAGCTCTATAGGGACACAAAAATAGATCAACACATAGCATCATCCATCCATCCATCCATCCATCCATCCATCCATCCATCCATCCATCCATCCATCCGTATTACATCTATATCCACTTATCCTGTTCAGAGTGCTGGAGGCTGGAGCCCTTCCAGTGCATTTTGAGCAGGACAGAAGCCAACATGAAATTCACAATGTCAAGTTCACATGCTTGATGTGATTTCTCATTTTATACTAATGACACCGTTGAGTATTTTTTCACTTTAAGATCAGCCCAAATAGGTGAATACAGTTTCTGTAGTGAAAAAACATGTATTTATTATGGTTTACAGCTTTTATCTATAAAAATAAGGGGACAAAAAAAATCTAAGTCTATTTTCCATATCTATTTGGATATATGTGATATAAAACCCCATTACACTGTACAAGTTGTGCCGAGTATGTGCAGCACTTGCTAAGTTCATTATGATAAACAATAAATTGGAAAGAAAAGAAAACACAAAAGTGTACAACAAATGTTTTGATGGACACTGGTTCTTCTTTTCTGTCTCTGAAGCTCCCTCCCTCTGAGCCAGAACCACGTCCGGTCTCCAGTGCTGCTGCTGTGGGGCGAACGCGACACGTTTCTGGAGCAGGAAATGGCCGAGGCGTGTCGCCTCTACATCAGGAACCATTTCCGTCTCAACATCATTTCTGGAGCCAGTCACTGGCTGCAGCAGGATCAGCCTGACATCGTGAACACCCTCATATGGACCTTCCTCAAGGAGGGAGAGGGACGTAAAAGCTACAGGAACTAAATCCACTGTGGGGCCTCCTCTCACACCTTCTCCCCTCTCACTTGCCGCACCTGGAAGCCTGGAATATGCCTGTGATACCAAGCAACATAGTGATAATGCAATCATTCTTTAAACCTTTCACATTTCAGATATTTTTTAAAGAAGTCAGCAGTAAAGGAAAGAATCAAAGCACACTTCACTGGAGAGGACGCTGAGCAGTACACGTGACACATATTCAAGATGTTTTTGCACATGACATCCGCCTTAAAGTTTGTCGGTTACAGCATTACAAATGTGTGGCAAAACCTCCTTGTGATTTGTATTGTGTGGTGCCTTTTAACTTTCAAGTTGTCACGGTAGAGAGATGTCCTGAGAGACTGGGATGTGGCGTTGTCTGCTATACTTGTATGTGTCACTGGGTTGCTCCACTCTACTTTGGGCCCAGTCCTCTGGGAGCCATAACTCTCCCTCTCCCTTTATCAGGTGGTGTCGTCTAAAGGAGTTGTCTTTTTTGTATTTCCTTCTCAAAGATACTTGCTCAAACGTAGAGAATGTTGTTATCTTGATCTTCCTGTATAGAAACGTCAGTGATGGTTGACTATTGTACTATTTTGTATCTCTTCCTACACTCTGCATTTTGAAATTCACTGAGCCAGGTCTACACCATTTGATTTTATAAATAAACTGAGTAAGTGTCAATCTGTTGGCCTGCACTGCTCTTTTAAAATTTCAAGCCTGTTTTGAGATAATGATTCTAACAGGAAAGTGTTTGAAGCTCTGCAGTGTGCGCCATGTGTTTGTCACACCGAGCTTGTACACAGCAGAAATGAAAAACACCAGAAAGAGTTTGGATGATGTGTTAAATATAGCACAGAGCTGAGTGACACAGCAGGATAACAAACACTGTGATGTTTCTTTTTTTAGGTTTATATTTCTACCTTTACCACATGGCTACATGCCAGCAGGAATGCTGATGTTGGAATCATGTCGAGCAGTGTATTCATGTGTCAGATACTCAGGCTTACATAAACAAGTACTGTGCCAGCTCAAACACACATCCACTGCTGCTCCATTTGGGGGAGAGAACATTTAGGCAATGGATGACTATGTTCACACCATTAATAGAATATATTATTATAGTGTTGTGTATACAATTTATATTTCCAATTATTTTTGCCAAATTATCCCCAACTGGACCTTTGTAGGATACACACCTACCAATTTATTCATCTAATATCTGGTTACCCACATGTTGTTGTTATCAATAGTTAATTGTTCATAATGTATGAAGCAATTCTAAATTATTTAGTAACCATTAAGAAATCCATAAATTACTGCTTAATCAACAATGAATTTAGCCTTATAAGAAAGTTGTATTAATGTTGCACCACATTACTGTGCAGCAGATCTCTCTCTCTCTCTCTCTCTCTCTCTTTTGTGTTTCTGGCTCTGACGCTGTTTCAAACATTTACAGGTACATTTGCACTGACATCATGGTCTAGGATGATGCCGGAGAGGACATGATGATGACATCATTGGCAGCCAGGGGAAAGCATTTTTGCTGCCTTCACTGACAGTTGGAATTATAATTATTTTAGCATCGCATTTTTTTATGTGTATTTTTTTTTGCAACATTTTAGCATTAAAATTGAGTTACTATTGTCCAACTATTACTTAGTTAATTATATTTTTTGTTCTATTAACGGGAAAATGAAAAGGCTTACACCTATTAGCTCAGTTTACCATGTAGGTTAAACATAGAAAACTGGAAATGTATTTGAATGTATAATTTCTAGCTTATTAGTGCCATCCCTTAATGATTTTATTTCAATCTTTATGATAGCCAACATGTTGCTCAAGACTGTCAATGAATGACATTTTCCAGCATAAAAATTTAAGATCTCTGTTATGTGTAGAAATATGTTTGATGTAATTTGAATAAAACAAAATTACATGGAGCAGATCCAGATCTGAATGGGTCGCACCCATTATCACTTGCTGGGGGGATACTCTTCAGACAGTCGCTTATTTATTCCTAACAACGCCAAACTGACCAATACGTTGCCTTGAATCCGGAATTTGGGGTTTAGGAGTGGTTCCTGAAGGCAACATTGAAGGGCATGGCACATTCGCTTTAACTGCGCATGTACAGTAACTTCCTGGTCGTGACGCCAATGTCGTCTCCTACTCTACTTTTCAAGCCGTGTCGTAGTGGGTGGTGAACAGCGTGCAGCAGTGATGTCAACAACAACGGTCAGTGGGTCAGGCTTGAGTAAATGAAAATAGTCTGCTAATGCTCGTTTACGAGCCTCATATAAGCAGACGATTAACGACTGAATTTAACTGCACCAGGTCGTTTCGCCAGGCGTTTGAAGGTTCGGGAAGATAAACTATTAATGGTTGGTTAGGTTAGCTAGCGCTAGCATGCTAGCCGCAGAAAACGAGAGTGATAATCTTAAAGCACGGACCGTGACACCTGAAAAAGAGCAGATAAATATGTCAGCATCAGGGTGTTCATGTGTGTCCGTGTCTATGTGGGAGGGAGAGTGCGGCTGAATTTTTTTTATATATAAGATAATGGCTGAGAAGAGATTAAATGAAACTCAACGGCAAATCGAGTAAAACTGGTTTTGTTAGCAGGGGCGTTTTCTCCTGGAAGCCGACAAAGATTGGTCTTCAGCTCGGTGTAGTTTTACTTATACGGTTAATTCATTTTCATGATCACGTAATAGCTTGTGAAATTGTGGTAATGTCGCGGTCATCTCTTCCCGTGACCATTGGTTTTGTTCAAACTGGTGAAACAGCGCCTCTCTGGGCTGCAATGGTAAATGAACGTAGGTTAGTTTGTGTGGACGGTGTTGGTCATTACAACAGAGGAAAACGTGAAACCAGGTTAAGATGAAAGAATATTATAAAAAAAAACGTTTAAGTAAGTCATATGTTGCTTGTTGTATTGTAGCAGTAACAGCACATGAAACCCTTACAGGGTAATTGATTTCAAATCAATTGGGTACATTTGTCACAATTTGAGTGACCTGTGACCTGTCTCATTTGGCTTCCACAGCATGTCTCTACTGCCCAACATTTGATGTCATCTTGTTGTCCTCTTCTAGAGGTGCGCAATACATTCATAGACTGAAGTCTCTGTCTTGTCTCTGTCTCAGACGACATAATCAACCATGATTACCACTGAGGCTGCAAGAGAGTTCCAGGCCAAAGAGCGCAGATACAAAGAGCAGCTGAGGAGATGTTTATCATCTGCTTTGTCTGCAGACCTTAACAGGTAAGACATGATAGTACACCGCCGTTCTCACTACATTCAAAGCAACGGAGGGCTGTCAAATGGAATAAAGCCTCTTGCTGCTCCTGTAGTTTGTCTCAAAGGCACTTAAATGGCTTGCTATCATTATGGGGGAAAGAGTTAAGACTTCAGAGTTTAACAGACAGCCTCATACAAACCATAGACACTGAGTTTAAAGAGAGGAATAGATAGTAAAAAGATAGGAAATCCATTGTTTGATCTTTATCCATACTAGGAATGCAAAATAAAGATATCTTGGCCTGTGCTGCTTTGATTTGGACATTCGTTTTTATATGTCTCTCTTTGAACCCCCAACTGTATCGGGTACAACACTAAAATCTTAAAACTGCTGCTCAAAGTTTCCCTTTGCCTCCTCCTTTTAGTTTTAACTAACTTAGCTATCTTGACCTTCAATTGATACTTTTTTTTTGTCAACTACTCTTTCCATGGTCAGTGACTATCTTCACTCATAGCTAGCAGTGGGTCCTGTGCTGTGTTGTGCATATTAAGTGTACATAAAAGCTCCCCACACCTCGTAAAGACAATCACTGCATGTTTTAGTTTATAAAACATGCTAGAGGAGGACGGATGAATAGGTTTGGCCTGTTAATCTGCTCTGATAGAAATGATTGTTATTGGCAGAAGAATCAGCTCTGCTCTGATACACAGCCAGGCTACATTGTCTTAGTGCACCGGATCTCCACATAGATGCTTAAGGTAATGCCGCTGTGTACCTGAGATAATTTATATTCAAACAGGGCTTGATGTTAAGACTTACGTGCAAAACTAGATATAAAATGAACTGCCTCCTGTAGAAGTGGAGTTTTCAGCAGCTGATCTGTCTGGATCATTGACTTATCTGCTGATTAATCAACTATTGGCTTTCTCCTGCTCCAAACTAACATTAAATCAGTGTTTAAAAGTTCAGTCAGACATGCATACCTCTGCATATCATTACTACTTAATCCTGTTCAAGAGACTTATGGGATGTTGATTCCTTTAGAACAACAAACACATAGAGTCTTTCAGCATCAAGCATGGCCTGTCAGGCCAGTTTAATAACAGGTCTTTGCAGTTAATGAGTTTAGTGTCAGTGATGACATTTACCTGGTTCAGTATTATACAGGTAAGAGCCAATGTCATATGGCCACATTTGGGTCTAAGTTTATGCCTTGGTTTTTGAGAAGCACAATAGTTCACAAAGTCGTAGAAGGAGACAGAGCAGCTGAGGGAGGAATTGTACAATAACAAAGTAAAATCCTGCTTTTCATCACAGATTTACTCTTAGAAAAAAACTCACACATATATTCAATATGAACTTATGAGAATAGCCAAGGGCGAGGTTTTTCCTCAGATAACAGGATCAGTAGATTTGTAAAATAAAACAGAGCGGAGCTGCAATACATTCCCTGGTGAGTGGACGTTGGCACTAAAGTAGCTCATGTGGATACGAGCAGTTCACTGGGTTTGGGTCTCCTTGTTGCCTTCAGGCACCTCTCGTCAGAGGGTTACAGAAATGGACACAGCACCAGGCAGCATTTGAACTCCCACTGCCCAACTGGCCTTGAGCTGAGTATTTTCTGGGTCACCCAGATCAGTCACTGAGGCAGGATGAGAAATAATGATGGGGTGGAATAAATGGCCCGCCTAAGGACTGTACTTGTGTGATTGTGAAGTGGAGAAATAGGCCATCAGATTAATTTTTGAATCTTACATGTTTGTTAAGACTCTTCACATTTCTGTCTTAGCTCTTAGCAACTTGACATCAGTAAAATGTTTACTCTGTGTTGTTTTTTTCCTGTCACTCGTGATGTACCCACTCTGATGGATTGAATGTCCTTTTTCATTTCCTTAATCCATTAGTTGAGAGGGATTTTTAAGGGAGTTGCCTCTGATAAAGTGTCAAAATGTGTCTCCTCAGGTTGCTGCAGGAGGAGCTGGAAGCTGATGTGTCTGTGTGTGCTGCCACAGGCTCACTCCGAGCACACAGAGCTGTACTGTTGGCCCGAGCTCCCCATGTCTTTCAGAGACAATCGCACAAAGATCCCACCGTCATTCATTTGACTGGCTTTCAGCTATCTGGACTGAAAGATTTCCTCAGGTAGGCAGCGAGTTCAAGTGACACAGCATAAAGCTTCTGCATCTGCTCTGATGTTAGTAGACATATTCTATCCCTTTCTGAGTGTTGCAGTTTCAGTGCTCCTCTGAAAGGGGGCGCCAAGCACACCTTCTTGTATCTGCAGCCTGGTTGTCTCGAGGAACACTGCAAGTGCTGCATCTGTTAAATAATAAATAGCAGTTTGGTCTCTTCTTGGAGAGCACAAGTCTTCGATCCACTGATTTGTGGCCTTGTCTCATGAACAAATTATAATTAGCACTACCAGTCAACCTCTTTTAGCTACACTACCACCTGGTCAGAAAGTTTGTTTTTGTAGCTCCCTTTACACATGGAAACTGTGACATTACTGGGTTCAGTTATCCCAGTGAGGTAGAGCTTCTTAGCATCAACAAGTCTCTCATTAGGAATAGATCCACATTAAAGATACCCCGTGAAGGTTGTTTTGGTATTAATGTGGATGAATCTACATTACCCACACTTGTCTGTGTGTCCATTTTGATAAATATATCGTTTTATCTTTGTAGATATTTTGATATTGTTATTTAGTGGTCGACTCGCCCGGCATTTCCTCGGAAAGACAGAACGATTTACTGCAACTGGCTATGTGCAGAAAAGAAACAGAGTGAGAAGCTTCTCCGCACCGGAGACAGCCGAGGCAGGCGGAGCAGCTCGGTGTCACTAACCTCAGCGGTCCTGGTGCTCCACGCCTGTCTCACACTCCTGAAACTGCTCACAGAAAGTTAGTCTGGAGCCCTGATGCTATGACAGTACGTGCTAGAGGTCATGGGAAATGCAGTCTTCATTCGGGCAAAACATGAAAGTTCCTCAGAGTGGCTTGAAGAAAGGTTTTTCATTAAAAAATGAAAAACTCAAATCTTCTGCTTCACTTGAGTGATTCAAGATGATACTGGTTTAAACCCGCTGCTCCCTTATGTGAGAGAAACCACTGAGGAAGTTTGGGCCGACAGGACATCATTTCAGATTTGATAAAGTTGCCATTATGTCTCCTGAGTTTAGCAACCAATACTAAAATTAGGCCTTGCTTCGTTCTTTTCGTTGCAGCATGCATGCATGTATCAGTGGTTTGTATATTCTGGGGCATGTGTGATAAGCAGCAGCAGAAAGACGACACAGGTGGAGGGAGCCATGGTGAATTACAGGCAGAGGCCCTGAGTGGACTTGAAGTAACCACAACTGTTTTGGTCCCATTCAGATTCTTCAGTTTTGTCTTAAAGCAAAGTGAACATATTTACACCGGACGCTGCTGCATGTTCAGATAGGCATGTGAGTTTTGTAAGGCAAACCCATTCATCCATCTCTAGTCCACCATGTTGTCAGTTGTAATCTCAGTCCATGATTTTACAGACACATTTTAGTTGTTTATATGGCCGTCCTCTCCAGGCTGCCTCCCCTCAGACCTGTTCTGAGCACAACTGTCTGGAAGGAGGCACAGCACTCACTGGATGGATTACATCACCCAGCAGCTTTGGCAGCATTTGGCATCTCTTGTTTCATGGGGAAGCTGCTGGGAAAATGATGCTTGGGTTGCCCTGCTCAGGCTTTTGCCTCTCTGACAATGAGCATGGCAAAAATTCAAATATGGACACACACAGAGTGAGAAGCAATGCATCCTGGCAGAACAGGCCACAGTGGAGGTGTAGTAACAGGCAGAGTAATGTCAGAAGGTTGCCAGTCACTTTATAAAATGCTAAGTTGTAAAAACTGTTACTGGCTCTGGTGTCAGTGAAGTCACGGTGCATCAAATGAGATTGTAATTT